>JAQIFY010002025.1:0-13686 GCA_028533085.1 Varecia variegata | reverse complement strand
CCCTAAAAGTCACAAGATGCCTTAGCTAATTACTCCTTTATCTATAGAAGCAGGAACACGTAGCTCCTTACTAAGTCTAACTACGCCTTAAGGTATGTATACATAGTATCTCTGAACTCAGCAGCTGTGGCCCATTCGATTGAGGAACAAAGAGATTAGTACTTATTGGGAGGTTAGCTCCCCAGTAACTGAGGCGTTCTACTGAGAAAGGGAAGGGAAGGAACTCAGTCTGATGTTTTTTAAGAATTGAAGCCTGACATCCCTTCTCCTGGGCTGAAATTTTGCAGTCTTCCTCTACAGACATGGGTGGCTTTCATGTCAAGCTGCTCCATGGCTTTTTAGGCATGAGGCCCCTCAGGCTTTAAGGTGGGAGTCTGCTTTGCTGTACTCCCAGATCGCCGGAATGTCCCCCAACTAGGCAGTTAACTTCTGCCCTTATCTCTGGCTCCTGCTCAGGCAGCATTCTTTCACCTCTTCTCTTCCCATGGCCCCAGAAATGGGGTCCCTAAGCCCCAGTGGTCTTATCCCCATCATCCCAGTCTTCCTCATCATTAACTCCTCTTTCTCTCCTTTCTTTCAACTCTTCATTTTCTTCCCCTTCCATAATGAAGTCATGACTAGAACCCCAAGCCCCAGCTCTGTTTTGCTGGATCCCAGAATCTCAGAGCTGGGAGGGAACATATAGAGCATTGATCCCAAACTCCTTCCTTTATAGGTTAGAAAACCAAGGCACAGAGAGGGAAAGTGATATGTCCCTCACTACTCAGTCCTGAGACTTAAACCTACATCTTGATGCTAAGCCTGGTGCAGTTTCTATTATGTATTACTCTATACTCCTCTTTGTTTTGTCTTTTTTCCCCTTCAAATGTTCTCACAGTCTTTCCAATTCCTGGGCACTGGACTATGGAGATGGAACATGACTAAGGCCCAGATAGGGGAACCCAGGAGAGAAGAGTGGGAGGAGCATGAGCTTTGCAGTAAGACTGCCTGGAAATAGTAGATGCACAACCAATACCTGGGGAATAGATGGATAACTGAATTGGTATCAATTTTAACCTTGTAGTGCTGGGCAAGTCAGTTTTTCTGAGTCTCATCTAAAAATGAAGATGTTTTCCTCATGAGTTGTTATGAGAATTAAAATTTAAGCAAAACAATGCATATAAAACCTCGAAATAATGCAGCAGTCACCTCACATGCCATCTACAAAAGGTAGCGATTTTATCAGTGATAAACTTGAACAGTTATGCATATGATGGAGTGACGCAGAGTACCAGACGAGCGTAATTACCCTGACCATTTGCTTCTGTAATGTCAAATTGATTTTACTTTATATGTTGACTATAATTGATTTTTAAAGCTTTCTGGGTCATGAAAGATGCTTAGGTCTTGCTCAGATTCTGTTGAAAAAAAAGTGTCATGACTGTTTAGCAAGGTCTTACACAGACACAGGAAAGGCATGTAGCACCATCTACCAGGTATATGCCATGCTAACTCTTATGTTACTGTTCCCTTGAAGAGTTTATCAGCAAGTGAGACAGACAGTGGGGCTTCACACCACAGTAACTGCTACTTTCTCCTCTCAGGCTCAGCCTGTAAGATAGTATGATGCTTTGTTAACTGGTCTCAGTATTGACCAGAACCAGCCAAGTTCTTCCCTAAGAAGGTGGACCCATGTCTGTGCACACACCTGATATATGCCTTCAGCACCATGAATTGCTGCCTATGGATAGAATGGTTTTGATGTCCTGTATCCTTAGTGCTGAGCCCTGAAAGAGCAGTTGGTAGGAATTGAGCCCACAGTGAGTAGGAGACGGGGAGGGATAATGGAGAGCCCAAGCCCAGTCCCCAATTTATTTCAAATAGCATAAAATTCTGAGAGGCAAAGTCTTTTGCAGATAGCTTCTTCCTTAAAAGATTACGTGGATTTCTGAGACATATGGTAAAGTATAATGTAAACACTATCGTGGGCAGAGGGGAGGAACACTTGCCATGGGAACTTTAGAGGACGTGACTGGCAGCTCCCATTCCGCAGAGAGTCAGAAATAAGGGCAAGAAGAGTCACTTTCCACAATGTCTGCATCCTACAGGCTCTCAGAAGTCTCCCTTAAATGTGCTTCTTTGTTTCTTTCTGCAGCAATGGAGATCTGGGCCAGGCATGGCAAATAATTTGATCTTCCTTCCAATTTGAATTGATTGTGTTTACTCGAATCCTGTGCTGAAAATTCTAAGACTGATAGGTGAATGATTAGCATTGTTTGCCAAAGACTCAAGAGGGAAAAATGACCACAGCACATATGTTCATACTTACCATTTCCCAAATAACCTCTGGGTACAGAATTAGTTAGAATTATACTTGTTTGCAGCCTAGTTTCATAGAAAGTTGTGCCTTCATTTTATGAGAAAAATTACTTCCTAGAAAAATATGTGAGATTAATATAGATTTCATAATGTCCTTTTTTTCCATCTCCCCTCCCATTTTTTCCTATTTTCCTTCTAAGTCCTTTCTCCTCCAACCTATGACATAGATCTGCGAATGCTCAGCATTGCCTTCTTCATTCCCACACTTAAGAATGTGTAGATCTGCACATTCTTAAGTGGAGCCACAATTGCCTGGATTGAAGGCCAAAAAGTGCCATATGCTTACAAAGATACTGAGTGGATTGGTCATGACAACATTCAGAGCTATGGCTATAAGATATGAACATTGCAAAAAAATTACAATCCTGGCTTCAAATAATTTATCTGGAGCACATTTTCCTAAGATCTGTGGCTTCAAGGTTTTAAATATGTGCTGAGGGAGGGTAGACCAACCTCATTACTACTTACCTTTTCCCTAGATAGGGAAAACAATATGATTAAATATAATTTAATTTTTAATAATATATAATACACTGAAATATACTAAAATACTCTAATATGATGAAAATTTCCAATTTTTGTCCAGTATGAATTTATGTTAGTACATGTGAATCATTGTAAGGCTGGCATAATACCATCACCTTCAATGACAATAATAAAAATAACCCTTTACATTTTTACCTAAATGTTTTACTCTTGCAAACCAAGAGTTTGCAACCATTATCTTGCTTGATTCTATACAGTCCAGCGAGGTAGGAAACAGCCTCTCCATTTTACAGATGTATAAGCTGAGGATCATGGATGCTATGACTAATCCAAGGCCACATAGCTGGAAAAGAAAAGGAGTAATTGAAAATGTGGCCTGGCTCAGAGTCTAGTTTTTTTCCACTACATTACTCTGTCAGGTCATCTTTACAGAATCCTGGGCAGAAGAAAGGTGGCTGACCAGGAGAAGGGAAGAGGTCTTATGATATAGTGATTAAGAGGTAGACTTTGGAGTCAGATATACCTTATTCCAAATCCTCAGTCTGGAGAGCCCAGGAGTTTGAGGCTACAGTGAACTATGGTGATGCCACTGCACTGCAGCCCTCTAGCCTGGGAGACAGAGCAAGATCTGTGGAAAGAATCCATACAAAGAATGAGGGGCAATAGTTCACAGGGAAAATGGCAGACTAGAAGCAGCCTGCCAGGATGCTGCTCCCAAGGAAAGAAGTGAAAGGTACAGGCAGCTGCCTACATATGGATTGCTCATCCATGAAGCAGCATTGTGAAGTCACAGAGAAGCAACATGGGACACTCAGAGTGGGGGAAAAAAAGATTGGATCAGCCTCACCGTCCGCACAGCCCTGCTTTTAGCTCCTGCACCCTGCTCAGAAGTTCTGCCTTCTGACTCATCTCAGTCTTGGCTCTGAGGCTCTCACACCAGAGCCCAAGGCTCCACCTCTGTGCCTCTAGAACCCCCACCAAGCCCGAGACATCATCCTCAAGTCTCCAGTGTTGCACCTGGACCCCAAGACCCCCACCCAGAGCATCCACCCAGCAAAGTTGGAAGAACTGCTCTAAAGTACAATACCCCACCAGGGACCCCCCAGCCTCAAGCTGCCAGTACACTACAAACTGGTCTGAGCAAACACACACAGCTTGGAAATCCACAACAACTGCATCCAGTTGCTGCTGTTACCTCTGCAGAGAAATCCTGGGTAGAGCAATACCCACAACACCAGCCTCAGTGAAGAGGGTCTCACCCAGCTCCCAACTCAAATATACTATAACTCTCTGGTGAACAACCCAACACCCAACACAAACAGCATTCAGCACAGGCTTGAGAAGCAGCAATTACAACAGAACAAATCAGAATAGCTGCATTACAGGCTTCTAGTGCACACACCCCTCCTCTGCCGCATCGACATTCCAGAGTAGATGGGGGTCAAGATGGCGGACCAAAGACCATCAGCCACGGTATCTCTGTAATAAGGAGAAATTTTAGATAAAAGGAGAAAAAAAAAAAAACAGACAGACAGATATAGATCGGAAGAGGGTCTGAAGGAAGGGTGCCTGAACCTACAGGAGACTCCACGGGAAGAGATTGCAGAGCAGAACTGGAAGGAGAAAGGCATCAGCAGGGGATTAGGCCCAGAGAGACTCAGAGACCAGCAAGAAGGGTAGGTGGATTAGCTAAGATCCCCTGCCCTCGCATCTTGGGCTGTAGGTGGCCTCCCAAGATGCTGGAGAGACCTCTGTCAAAGTAAGCCCAGAGACTGCTGCCGCCAGTGAGTGGAGAACTTCTTGCAGACAGGGCCCCAGGCTGTCACCCCAACCCAGGGTGCCTCCCGCCCCACAGACTTGAGCTGGACGGCAGGCCCCATATTGCCTCTTCACTTGCCAGGTGCCTTTGCCCTCCCCAGGGGACCCCAACCACACAGGTTCCATCTTACTCATCCCCACACAGACATTTCCCAACTCCGGCCCAGACTGCAGGAGCCACAGGGATCCAGTGGGTCCTGGGGTGATCTGTGTGACTCCAGAGCCCTGTCATTCTGGGTGGACTGCCTCCCAGAGAGGGTTGGAGATGACCAGAGGGTGGACTTTCCCTCCACCTAGACTCTTTGCTAAGAGAGACAATGGAGCCACCACATGGAGGCTTCCACAGGGAACAGAGCTCAGACCTTTCCTTTAGGGGTCCTGCAGCAGACTGAGGGATGCTCGGGCTGTGAGCTCCCTGCTTACTGGCCCTCCCTGGTGTTGCTTGCCCAGTGACTCCAGAAGAACGGGACACACCCTGAGGTGGAGGGACACTGAATCAGCTTGGGGACCCTGTGAGGGAGACTTAAGACCAGTATCCTTTTCCCTGGTATGGTCAGGGTTTCATCCCTGGGGCCCAGGGGATGGACCAGCAGGCCAGATCCTGTACAGGCCAGATGGAGATACAGGCCTGGATCACATTGCCCAGGGGCACGGAGGGGATATTTGTGAATTAGTCTCCTGAGGTGTAGTTGCCTGCAGGGGCAGATCAGGGGTGAGAGTGCAGAGTGGGTCCTAGCTGCGTCAGGCTCCAGGGCACCCCTCGTCCGTGGGAGGGCCATGCTTCCAGCTCAGGCTGGGATCCTGGGCAGGAAACCTCCTGGTCAGCATCACAGTCATGGGGGAGCTCGGCTGGCTAGAGGTCCTGCCTGCCAGCAGAGGCCTGGAAGAATCTGCAGAATAGGGGAGGGTGGAAAGGACTGAGGCCTGCTCTAGACGGCAGGTCTCAGACAGCCCCACCTTCACATGCAGAATTTTCGGTTGAGTGGGGCCACTTTAGCTCCTCCCTGGCAGCTTTGCCCAGAGGTAGGGAACAGACCTTTGACCCCTGCTAAAAGCATTTGTGGAGCTTGAGGGCAGGCTCACTCAACCTAGCCACACCCAGCTTCACTTTCCTGTGCTGAGGGGGAGAAAAAGGACACACCTGGAAGTTCCAGGCCCCCACCCGCCACCTGGGGCATTAGAGTGCTTCTTCTGAGGAACTAGAGCTGGTCACAGGACCCAAACACAACATTGCAGCTTGTTCCTCCCAGGAAGCGCCACCTGCTGACTGGGAGGCCAATTTGCATGCCCTTTTACTGCATTTACTGACTCATCGCACAGGGTGTGGTCAAATCTCACCCACAAGCACCACCTACTGATTCAGAGACTAAACAGGGCATTCCATTAGCTAAACAAAAATCCAAAGGTAAGAAGCAACAGCTGCTGCAGATGGGAAAGAATCAGCAAAAGAACTCTGTACGTATGAAGAATCAAACTGAAAGGACACCCCCAAAGCGGAACACCAGCTCTCTAGCAATGGATACCATCCAAAATCAGAACATTGAAATGACAGATGAAGAATTTTGAACATGGATTGTATGGAAACTCAATGAAATGCAACATAAACTGGAAACCCAACACAAAGAAACCACACACAAAAAAATCCAGGAAATGAATGAAAAATTCACTAAAGAAATTGAAATATTAAAGAAAAATCAAACAGAACTTCTGGAAATGAAGAATTTATTCAAGGAATTACAAAACACAGTGGAAAGCCTTAAGAATAGGTTAGATCAAGCAGAAGAAAGAATCTCAGAGCTTGAAGACACCACCTTCCAATTTAACAAGTCAGTCACAGAAATAGAGCAGAGAAATAAGAGAAAAGAGCAAAGCCTATAAGACATATGGGATGACATGAGGAGGCCTAACATAAGAATCATAGGCATCCCTGAGGGTGAAGAAGAAAATACACAAAGTTTGGAAAAAGTATTTGAGGGAATAATGGAGGAAAATTTCCAAGGCCTTGCTAGAAATCTAGATATCCAAGTACAAGAACCTCAAAGGACTCCTGGGAGATTCATTGCAAACAGGAAGACACCATGACACACGGTCATCAGACTGGCCAAAATAAATATGAAAGAGGTCCTCCTACATGCTGTAAGGCAAAAGCAGCGGGTAACTTACAAAGGAAAACCCATTAGACTAACTGCAGACTTCTTATCTGAGACCTTACAAACTAGAAGGGACTAGGGCCCCATCCTTAGTCTTCTCAAACAGAATAATGCCCAACCTAGAATTTTGTATCCTGTAAAACTAAGTTTCATATATGAAGGTGAAATAAAGTCTTTCTCAGACAAGCAAACACTGAGGGAATTTGGTAAAACAAGACCTGCTCTGCAAGAAGTACATAGAACAGTGCTACACATGGATCAGCACGATAGACACTCACCAGTGTAAAATCAACCAACAGCTAAAGGTCAAAGGCCGGATACCACAATGGCTCAAGAGAGAAAACAAAGCAACAAAGTTTTACTCAACAGGATGAACAGAAATCCACCCCGTTTATCAATTCTTTCAATAAATGTGAATGGCTTAAAGTGCCCACTGAAGAGACACAGGTTGGCCGAATGGATAAATACACACAAGCCAAGTATCTGCTGTCTCCAGGAAACACATCTAACCCACAAGGATGCATTCAGACTCAAGGTGAAGGGATGGAAAATGATATTCCATGCAAATGGAAACCAAAAGAAACTGGTGTAGCAGTTCTCATTTCAGATAACTTAGTCTTCAAATCAACAAAAGTAACGAAAGACAAATATGGTCATTATATAATGGTAAAGGGAACAATTCAACAAGAAGACATAATGATTCTAAATATTGACACACCCAGCACAGGTGTGCCCAGATTCATAAAGCAAATCTTTCTTGATCTAAACAAAATGATAAACAACAGCATTGTAGTAGCTGTATTATATTAATGTAAGAGTTTTACCTCACTCGCTGGGAAGAGATTTTAGGTGACACCACAGGTAAACAGTGTGATTTTTACTCTCTGAAGAACTCCTGCACCACCCAGGAGTGAGTATCTGGAGAACTCCTGTGCAAGCAATGAGAACCCTACGTAAGTAAGCTCTAATAAACTCATCTAACTCGCAAAGCTGAACTTGCTTGAGTCATTCTTTGATCTCTGAGCTCCATCTCAGTTTGGAGGGCAGTTTTTCTATATAGTCCTGGGATTTTTGCAAAACAGAAGGAAAGAGGCCTACATCTCAGGCCCGAGTCTCTGAATAAGTATTTTGCAAGTGGTTGCTGTGAGTTCTAGCCTTTATAACTCTGGACTAATTTGTAAAGCTTCAGAAGTCATTCAGATTGGGGAGCAGACCCAACCCATTAGCTGCCCTGGGGAGTCCTCCTCAGACTTGAGGCCAGGCCCCGGGAGCTAGTGGATGAGTTTATTTTGATTCCTGCTGTATCCCCATTGCTTACTCCTCTGCCTGACACATAGTAGGAACTCAGAATATATGTTGACTAACAGACCAAACAGATGATGTAATGGGAAAGGGGGAATTTGGGGTTCTTTGAGTTTTATGTCAATCTGAGAAAGTCAATCAAATCAAGACCTTCCCACTCCACACAGGGGAACTCAAAAACTTGCAAGAACTCCTAAAACATATACATAAATATTTTTATCTGCTTTAAGTGTCTTTTGTATCTAATAAAGCCAGATCCCATCCAAACCCTTGATATGTATAAGCCAACAGCCTCTTAGGACCAGGGTTAGTGGTAGAATATAAAAAACTGGTGCCTGGGTACTGGAATTAGAGGGCAGGGACCCCTGAGTATTTCCTTATAATGAAACCAACTCAACACCCAACAGGAACCCTCCCACCCAGCTCCGTATGTGTACACCACAAACCAGCAGATGGAGCTAGCACTCCGTACTACTCTTTATGCTTTCATACAGTAGTTATGAGCCCTGGGCCCCACGCTGGCAGACAAGAGGGCACAGCAATACAGAAGGAGAAGAGCAGCTCTGTCTGCAATCCTGGAGACTCTGTTTTCAGGAGGAGCACGTGAAGGTAGTCACCGCTTCTCAGCTGTAAAACAGGCTTAGGTAGGCCACACGGTTCCGATGCTTTCTAAAGTCTTTGTCTGTGGACAGCTGCAATGAAAGAATATTGTCTAGCTCAATATTCCAATGAGAACCCTCTGCCTCTGGTCTTCCTGGCTGTGCAAAGGAGAACTGTACGTTATAGATACGTGGCTTAGCTAAACCCCAACCCCACAGTAATCTAGCCTTAGTGAGTCTCTCAACATTTGTATGTCCATCTACCCTTTATCATCTTACTATGGTATATCATGCTAAGATTAACTTCCTATTTGGAAAATTTCCAAGTAGTTGGTAGCCTTCTTGAAGACAAGGATTATATGTTTAATTCTTGACTGTTACCCATAGGCCCTAACACGATGATGTTAATACATTAGGCATTTAATAAATATTTGTGGAATTAATCCAAAGTTCCACCAGGGAAAATAAAAGTCACCTCTGGAATTATGGTAACAAACGGTTTGAGCATTTATTATGCTATCAGGTGCTGTATTAAATGATTTTCCGCATTATATCAATGTTTATAACCTTATCAGATTGATTCCATTATTTTACCCATTTCACAGATAAGAAAACTAAGGCTTAGAAGAATTAAGGAACTTGTCCAAGATCACATAGCAAGTAAATACTGGAGCTAGTATTTGAACCTAGGCAGTTTTGTGCCCAGAATCCATGCTCTTAACCAGAATGTTCTACAGCTCCCTAGTGATCTAATACTCAAGTGGTGTGATGGAGACAGCATGGCTTAGGACTCAAGATCCAGATTCCAGTTGTGCAACCTGCACAAATCACTTCCTCCGTCTGGGTCTCAGTGTCTTCCTCTTGCATATAGGGATATTTCTCCTGTACCTACCACAAGAGATTATTTGAGGATCAAATAAGAAAATGTGACTTTTGTTTAGTCATATACACCTTTAAAAATTTAATGAGGTGGCTCATGCTTGTAAGCCCAGAGCTTTAGGAGCCCAAGATGGGACGATGGCTTGAGGCCAGGAGTTTGAGACCAGCCTGAGCAACACAGTGAGACCTCCTCTCTGCAAAAACTAAAAAAATTAGCGGGGCATGGTGGTGCGAGCCTGTAGTCCCAGCTACACAGGAGGCTGAGGCAGGAGGATCACTTGAGCTTAGCAGTTTGAGGTTGTAGTGAGCTATGATGATGCCACTGCACTCCAGCCTGAGTGACAGTGTGAGACCATGCATCAATAAAATAAAAAATAAATAAAAATCTAATGAAATTGTGTAGCTCTCCAGAAAGATCCTCATATTCAGATACACACGAAATTGTGCATATAATTTCAGAACCAAGGACTTCCTGAGAGTCATTCCAAGCCTCCTGGTTAAGAACCCCTCATATATGTGAAAGTACTAGATAAGAGTGCCCTACAGAAGTCCAATTGTATTACCTCAGTTTTAAAGGTTCTTTTCTGTAGACATGGAACCTGAGCCCAGTCAGGAGACCCAAATCTCATCGGCCAACCAATTTTGGGAGGTGGCTTCATCTCTGGGTTGTACGTGCCAGGGCTGGAAATAAAAATACAAACATCATGTTTAATGAGTTAGTGACCATTCACGAACTCCCTCCGTACCATAGCCATCCTTGGACTAGGCCTAACCCCTGGGAAAAAGGCAACAGCCTTGATTATCTTTTTAATGTCTGGCAAACATGGGGAACATGGGGTTCTGTTGCCTGTTAATGTATTTCTAATTAGATGTTAGTGTTAAAGATAGCCAATCTTGATATCCAGCTAGGGTAAAGATCAACTTTAGTTTAAAAGATATTTCTGCAAATCAGTATCCTCAGCTGAGAGACCAGAAGACCCCAAAAGTGGTGGGTGATGAAAGACATCTGAAACAGTGATGAGTTAGCACTGCCCACAGTTGTGCAGCAATAATCTATCTACAATGTAGGCACAGCAAAGGAGAACCAGTTAAATTTTCTTGACAGTGGTATTATTTTAAAATTGTGTTTGCTCATACCACTTTGTTTTGGCACAGCCTCTTTACTGTGGGGAAGTAACACTTAGAGTGAACTTGGGGGCAAGACTCAACGCTTCCACTTCCTCAATGCAAGCTCGAGAAAGTTACATTCACTCTTTCATCCTTGGATTTCTCATCAGTACAAGAAAGGCCTTCACCCTTTGCCCTACAGTTCCATCCACGCTGAACAGCTTCCTGAAACACTGAGAATAAGCCCCTAACCTGTAAGGCCTGTATACTTCAGCCCACCCTCCTTTTCTGTTCTCATTCCCCCCTTGCTCACTGTACTCTAGCCATGCTAAACTTCCTTCTTTTTTCCTCATACCAAATTCCTTCCCAATTTTCAGTCTTTGCACTTGCTGTTCATTTTGCCTGGAATTCTCTGTTCCCAGATCTTCACAAGGCTGGCTCAGTCTTGTCATCTCAGATCGAATGTCATTTCCCCAACCCTTGCTAAAGTAGCCCAGCCCATCACTGCCTATCGTATCGTCATCTTGTTTTATTTTCTTTGTAGCACATCACCAGGTCAACATACTTCCTGGTTTGCCTGTGATAGTTTTAGCTTATGGCTACTGTCCTGATATAATTATTAACAGGCCCCCTTTCACTCTCAGAAGTGGCACAGTTTGAATAATAAATTATATGGTCACTCTCCTTATTACTATTGATATTTTCTTGTGTATTTGCTTCTCATTTGTCTGAGCCCAGGAATGTAAGCTCCAAGAAATCAGAAGCCTTGTGTGATGGGTTTACTGCAAAATCTCTGGTACAAAACTACCTGGCACATTAATAAATATTTATTTATTTATTTATTTATTTTTGAGACAGAGTCTCGCTTTGTTGCCCGGGCTAGAGTGAGTGCCGTGGCGTCAGCATAGCTCACAGCAACCTCAAACTCCTGGGCTTAAGCGATCCTACTGCCTCAGCCTCCCGAGTAGCTGGGACTACAGGCATGCGCCACCATGCCCGGCTAATTTTTTTTTCTATATATATTTTTAGTTGGCCAGATAATTTCTTTCTATTTTTAGTAGAGATGAGGTCTCACTGTTGCTCAGGCTGGTCTCAAACTCCTGACTTCGAGCAATCCGCCCGCCTCGGCCTCCCAGAGTGCTAGGATTACAGGTGTGAGCCACCGCACCCGGCCAATAAATATTTATTGAATGAATAACTATGATTCTACAATTCTACAATGCCACGGATCTGGGAGGCAATAGGTTAAATTTTTAAAGGTGAGTGATTTCTTATTTAACTAGGATAGTTTAGACGTAATCTCTTCTTTATGTGCTTCTTTTCCTATTATGTACTTTTCCCCCTTCTATTGCATTTTGTTGAAGTGCACTGGAAAAGATGAAACATACCCGGGACAATAAATGTCTTTTGAGTAGCTCTCAAATCGAGGTACCAGGACATTAAATGGAGCAAAACTTTGTTTGTGTTGTTCCTCCTGAGGACTTATTCTCTGGTACATGCCTGGGTAAGGTGTCACATCCTGTTTCCAAAAAAAGATCATTATGTTAGAGGGTGATATATATGCACATAAAGCCTTTCTGGCAGAAAAAACAAAATCACCCTCTTCCTGTTCATAAACTTAGCTAAAGTTCAGCCACCTCAAGCTATAAAAATAGGCTGAGGGTAGGTAGAAAACCAAGATATGGGTGTGGTTCAGCTACCTAAGGATACATAGTGAATAGGATGCAGAGATAAACCTAGGATGGGCAGAGAACCAAGGCAACTTGTCCCGGTCACCCCTCTTGCTACCCAACTCAGATTTTGAGAGCCAGTATCCCTACTTCTTGAGCTTAAATGTCAGGAAAATGTCCAGCAAGAAATTAGGGTCCTATCAAGACTTTAGACTTGAAATCCAGTCACACAAAAGGGTGGAAAAGCTGGAATTTGTTTTTTTAACTGACAAGATACTACAATGTATATAAACACAGCTTCCAATATTTTAACCTCATGCATCTCAGCACTGAAGTCCTGCCTTGGGACTATTTCTTCAGTGAATTTTTTTCCATTCTCCTTGGGACACTCCTAAATGCCTACTTTTCTTAAATTTCAGGGCATATTATTTTAGTTCACCTCCCGTTCCCTGCCCTTTTAACCCCAATGCAAACACATGCAGAAACATGGACCGCACTAAGATCCTAGCACATTACCTTGTTGACTGGCTTAAACCTCACAGCTGTTCTGGCTCCTAAAGCATATCCTTTTACACTGGTCGGGATCCTAGATAAGTTGTATGCCAAGGCATAGCTCTTTGGGTGGTATATAAAAAACAAAGAAAAAACAACAACACATAGTCAGAGAACATTAGGGCCATCAAAATGCACTGAACTTAGAATGTTCCCATCTGAACCTTCTCTGTGAGTGATTGCTCTCTCTTTTCTTAACTCCTTACAGGTGAAGGCCATACCATTGCATAAGTGACATAGGTACTGAAAAGGGATATGGCTGGATAGGTAAAATAAATGACATTTCTATGTATTCTAATGAATCCAGTCTTCTGAGCCCAAACAGCTGAACTAGCTCTAAGGCAACTGTCAGCCTGTGGTTCGGACTAATGGGAGGGCAATTGGTATTGGGGCTCAGAAAACAGTACCCCAAAATGAAGTCCTCAGAAACAAGTTTTTCTCTGACTTTCTCTTGTCCTCCTGTCTCTCAGTCCCATTCTCCCCCTAGGCTGGCCATAGAAACTAGAGGTGGGGCATAGAAACCAGAACCCCTTTTCCTGAAAGCCAGTCATAAAAAACCCCAAAACATTCTGGGATAAACTGGCCACAAAGAAATTATCTGACCTACTTCATTTTACTGTAGGTCATTAAGACCCTCATCTCAGAGAGAGTCCTGCCCTATACCCAGAAGGAAGGAATGCATGCTCAGAGAGACCAAAAAGAACCTAGACAGTCCTTCCTGGGTTTCCCCAGTCTATTAGCATTGGATCATACACTCCTAGTCCA
>JAQIFY010002024.1:0-13687 GCA_028533085.1 Varecia variegata | reverse complement strand
AAAAAAAAAAAAAGACCAGGCATAGTTTCAAATTGTTCCAGTCATCTATCCTGTTTGGGTGACCTGCATTCTTTCAGTCTACTGGTAAAATGTTAACCATGCCTGACTGAATGAAAATGGAAGACAAGCCTTTGAATTCCATGTTTTAATGAAACGTGAGGAAATAATAGCCAACAAGGGGAAAAATCTGGTATTTCAGAGAATTGGGGGCTCCATGTCTTTCTTGTTGATTCTTTGAAGTTATCTCCTAAGGAAGGAAACCCTTCTCCAATGACCTTTCATTGGTATTTTTTTGTGCCTCAACCTGTCCACTCTGCTGCCCTGTGTGAGATGGGAATTGGGATAGTTGAGCAGCCACCTGGGATGGCAAGGAAAAGTAAGCACATTGGAGGCTCTTCAAGGATCCATAGCACTGTGGACATCGGAACACAATGAGGAAAGGGCTCTACATTCCATTCTCTGAAACAGTGTGGGGAAGAGACAGACATGGGCAAGGATATCTGTTTTTGTCTCCACTGTCAACAAAGTTTCAGAATTTGCCCACAATTTAAATACTTTTTTATTTTTAATCCCACGGTCAACCCCTTTCCTGACTCAAAATTTTTCCTAACCCCGTGTAGTACACTCTATTTAGAGAACCCGATGCCCTACTAAGTGCTGGGCATTATATTTCCCTCTACAAAGATGAGTAGAACAAACAATGGCTCCTGTCCTAGGGGAGCTCACTGCCCTGGAGTGGGGCAAAAACAGGAGTTGCTAAGGGGGCTGGACTTACACTGCAATGCATTTGAGTGCCATGATGGAAGCACTCTCAATATGCCGTGAGAATAGAGAGGAGAAGAGATTCCAGGTGGACTTTTTTGAATGCTGTGAAATGAAAATGGCTCCAGTTGCATCTAGCACTGATCAATTTATTTATTTACCTACTGTGTCTGTGGTTTCTAAGACTAACCCCAGGTTCTATAATTCACTGGAAGGATTCACAGAAGTCAGCATGTAGTCATATTCATGGCTATGATTTATTATAGTGGAAGAATACCAAGAAAGATCAGGGAAGGGAGAAGGTAAATGGGGCAAAGTCCACAAGAAACCAGGCACAAGCTTCCAAGGTCCCTTTCCCAGCAACTCACACGGGACACACATAATTCCTCCAACAGTGAATTGTAGCAACACGTGTAAAATGTTGTCTACCAGGGAGGTTCATTAGAGACTCATTGCCCAGGGTTTTTATTAGGGACTGGTCATGTAGGCACCTAGCAAGTACCAAAATCTCAGATGCCAAGAAGGAAAACAGGTATTCAGCTATGCAGCACAAACCACATTGTTTGTATAAATGGTTTAGGCACAGTGAGCCACTGTTATGAGTTCTGGGAATAGTGGGAACCCTCCCAAAATGCAAGTTTCCTGATGCCAATCAAGGGCCAACCTTGCAAGCAGGTCTTTTGTGGATAGCAGTGTCAGGCCCGCTACATTAACTTGTTTCTGCACAACTATCCACTTACTTGTTTACATGTGTGTGTCTATATATCTAGGAAGAGGAGTGGCTGTTGAATTTGTCTTATAGGTTCAACTCATGTTAAAAAATACTGGATCTTCCTTTTTGAATAATATAAAATTAATCTAATACTTCTTTTTAGTGGTAGCTGGAGCCTCTTGCTGCCTGCATACAAGAACCAATTGTTAAATCTCCAGGAATTTTTGTGAGCTACACTAGCCTAAAATCACCTGTGGCAGGAAAATTTACACCAAAGAAATTGGCAAATACTACAAATCAGGGCTTCCCCCACCTCCGAGGAGAGCTGGTTATCAAACATTGACCAGCATACAATTGCCCATTTATGTGTTGCAAAGGAAAGGGTGAGAGAGTAAAAAGAATAAATTTTTACAGCTAAGAAGTAAAATCTTTACTCACATTTATTTATTCATTCATTTAATAAATGTGAAATGCAGAAAAAGCTCTGTAGCCAAGTTCACTGCCTTTACAGAACTTACAATCTAATGGAAGAGACAGATAATAAACACAAACATGGCAGGGCAAATTATTCTCACATTCATTTATAATTTCCTTCACTCCAATACAAGATTCAAGAGGAAGAATAGTATTTTTTTCTTCTCCTACTCTGAGAAGCTGTATCTGTGTCTGGGCTCTCCAATCTTTAATAAAGATGATGGTGCAAGGTTTCCTGAAGACAATCTCCCTACTATGAACAAATGAATGAGCAAGCTTTTACTGGAGAGTAAGGGACAAATGGGAGAGGCCACTGCTGAGAGTGGAGAAGCAGGACTGGCTTCCCCACAGAGAAAATGTGCTGGTTTGTTTGTCTTTTTTAATCTGGGGAAGGCTGTGTAACTTGGGGTCAGGGCTGGGAGGCTGGGAGGTTGGCCACCAGGTACGGTGTGTGTTGAGATGTGTACATCCCTCCTATTCCTGTGAACCATGTGGACAGATGACATGCTTGGAGGAGTGACAGGGGCTCTGAAGGAATGGCACAGGGAAGCCAGAGGGGCCGTGCTAGGGGGAGGAGCTTTGAGAGCCAACTAAAGATGCTCATGCTTGCAGGCAGCAAGGAGCAAATGGCCACATTTACAGAGCTCTCGCAATGCTCTGGACACTGTTCCAATCCTTGTACATGCTTTAACACTTTCAATCCATGCAACAGCCCTGTGAGGTGGGTATCATTTTGTACAAGAGGAAACTGAGGCACAGGGAGGGTAGGGAACCTTCCCACACAGCTAGGAAGTATCAGTTTTACCCTTGGTTAGTTTGGCCCCAGAAGCCATCAGCTTCACCCGTCCGTTCTGCGACCTCATCGAATGGACACACCCACTCTAAATGGACCACGCAGTTGAGACAACGACCATTTGCACAGCAGTTATCTTGCTTGGAGGGCTAGGGCCCCTTTCTCTATTTTCAGAATACTACTTAAGCCCCTAAATTTCCAGGCAGGCCTGGGAATGAAGGACCAAGCCATGAACTGTGACTGAGATCGAATTTCTTGCTTCCCTGACAAATGGGGGCTTAAAACCAAATAGAACCAGTTCCCTGCTTCTCTGCCATAAAGGAGAGATCCCAGGCCACAGGCTGAGACATGACATGTAAATGAGCAGCTCCAGTCTCAGATAAGGTGCTAAGGCCTTGCTCCATGCTCATCTCGATACCTGTCACTTGTCTGAGGCCACCTCTGAGAGAGATTTCTGCTCTAAAAGCCTGCAGTTAGGAAGCAAAGAGTGTAGCCACTGATAGAGCACTCAGCCTCCCCAGCACCCAGCTCCCCTGGCTGCTCAGTTCACTCTGCTCCCCGGGACTGTGCAGGGCTTTTCTCAATGGGTGATTATGTCTTCATCAGAAAGTCTTTGCGGCACTGACAAGGTGAGAGGTATGACCCAAACTAGAGCATGAAGGAGGGGAGCAATTCAAACACCATGCACACAGGTCCTAGGCAAGGAGGAACACGAGAAGGAAGGGGCGTCCTCAGTGGTAAAACTAGCAACTGTGGCCAAGGTTCACATGCTTTCCTCTCCTACTACCTGACTGTTCGTTTTTCTCTTGTTCAAATGACACTCAAGGCTCGGGCCAGGCCAGCAACACCGATGCCACTGCTCAGAGAGGCATCAAGGAAGGTTATCGGTTGGTCAGTCTTACCATATTCATCACCCCCTGGGTTTCGCTGTCCTTGGGAGTACTTGACTTAAGTTGTGCCTGCTTTCAAAGACTGGAAAGAAACATGAATTCAGCCCAGCCCTCTCCCTATCTATCTCATTTTTCATAAGGCGCTGAAAGAACCGCCATAAGTTTTTGGTTACATAGATTAGATTTCCTTTAAAATGAGCATTAATTATTATGGTCAGCATATTGTGAGTGCATTGGAAATATATTTAAGGTCTAAAAAGTTAAGCCTTTCCATAGTTACATGTTCTCTAAAAAGGTAAAGTGTAACGTAACATGCCTCAGTGGTCAACCTGGTGTGATATTATTGTGAAATTGATCTCTCTCTTTCTCTCTCTGAAGAATGCTTAGGGGTTCTGCCTGCCCTTAGGAATCTCATTGGCCCTCTGAGTTTCTTTTTTGTCTTGCTGACTATCCTGGGAGCCTGCTGCAAGCCTCAACAGGAAAGGATGCTCAGGTAGTATGTCATTTTGAAGAAAGTCAGTTGCAGTCGCAATTGCATTTGCTAGGTTGGTAAATTGTCTGTGTGAGTTTTGTCCCTTTCCATGCAATTCTCTCAGAGATCCTCTTGTCTGTCCAACATTCCAAACAGAAAGCTATGAATTCAACATACGTGCTTTAAAAACCATATCCTCAAGAAAATTGCTCCTTGGAAGCTGAGTCTTCTAAAAATTCTTTAATATTTCTTTCTCAAATTTGTTCAATACAAATAAATTGTACGGAATATAGTAATGAGACTACAAGTAGAGAATATTTTTCTCAAAATGGCCAAAGACGGTTGGGAGGAGTCTGTTCCTATCACATCTATTCTTTGCCTCCTGTGTTGCTTTCTTCTCATCTTTTGGCCAAATAAATAAAGTACACGGAGAATCATTCTTTCAAGCTTCCTTTGCTGGAACATTTTCCTGGAATCGTTTTCCTTTCCATTCCACAAACCTACTAACAAAAGTCTCATAATAGTGAGCAAATATTCCCCTCCCAAACTGAAATTCTGCTATTTTCATTCCCACTTGCCAAAGCCAGTGTGATTTGAGCATTCCTCTTCACTTAATATCAATCCCCATCAGATAACCATGAAATGAATAGAGGCTGCAGGTCAGGAGGAATGCTAGCAATGCAGATAAAGTCCTCAGCACTGGCAGCTGCGAATTAATTCAGCCGGATCACAGCCGGGAGAGTGGCTGTCAAAGGAAGCAAAGGGGGCTGGGGGACTTGGCCACAGTGCCTGCAACTCACAGTGCCTTCCCCTAGGCCAAACAGCCTGGCATTTCATAGCTAGAGTCATCAGGAGTGAGACAAATTCCATTGTCCTATCTGGACCATAGTGAATCAACCCCCTGTGACAGTCAGAAAGGGAAACAGTCACGTATTTTCACCGTAGGAATGAATTAAAATAACTACGACGGAGCTACTGACCTAATTAGGGGACATTGAGAAAGGGTCAGTTGACCTCTTGAGCCATTTCATTTACTGGTTTCAGACTTAGAATTTCATAGCCTATTAAGTCTGGTAATGCAAGAGGCAGAGTAATTTTGCTTGAATGTTCCACAGTAATCACAACCTATTGCCTGTTTTTAGGTTGGCAAGGGCCCTGAGAGAATACGCAAACGGAGCCTCGGGGAAGTTAAGTTCTAATCTTACCCCTCTGCTCCACCTCCTGGGAATAGCCTGCTTATTGGCTGGAATGTACCTTCCCCATCAGCAAGAACCCGCTATTTTGAGCTTCTGTGCTCCCTGGCCAATCTCTGCTCAGTTTGTGTTGTTTTGTGTCCTCTGCTAGTCGTTTTAGGCTGGGGAACAGTTAGTGTATTCCTGACCTTGACCAGTAGATGGAGGCATTTTTGACCGTGTGGCACCTTTGGCTCCCCAGTCCTGGAAAGACCAATCTTTGATTTCTAGGAAAAGCTGAGAAGCTGTCACCAGACCCTTTGACATAAAATCATTTTTTGTGTATGGAATGTATTTCCATATTTAAAAGTTGTGAATATTTTTAGATAAACAAAAAGAAGTAATTTGGAAATGGTGAGAGTTTACTTTCAATAGCAACAACCCCCTAGTTCTCTTAAAACACCCACACTGTTAATTAAGCAATGTAAAATGAAGACCATGATTTATAATAACTTTTTGCTTTGAGTTGATATTGTTCTCCTTAAATCCCAAATTGGAATATAAATGCTCCATCTTTAACCAAAGGCTGGTGGGAGGGAAGGGTTTAACACATGTACTCTGCCCAGCTGGCAGGGAAACTGGATTCTAAAGCAAACTATCATCCCACTGAGACCAGTTATGGTACCTCCTTTACCTATGCTTCTTAAGGTTGATAGGTTTTAATTCATAAAACATAGACTGTATTTGAGAGGAAAGTCAAGGATATTGTAGGTTATTACTAATCATCGGCAGTGACTTAAATATGGAGCAAGCAGTGACTTAAATATGGAGCAATTATGTGTCTTGACATAGTTGATAACTGGATTGATACTGAAACTGAAATGTAATCACTCTCTTACTCTGTACCTCCTGAAGCTGAAACCCAAAGCATGTTCAAATAAAGCCTTGGATGACTTTTCTGCCACTGAAAGACATAAAGTTTGCAATCCATACTCTGAGTCATACCAGAAGGAAGACTGGCAGCCCTTAATGGTATTGTATGTCTTACACTAGGGCATTCTCCAGAAAAAGCTCCAGGACTCTGTGATAGCTAAAGGCGTCCCAGGGGCACTGTGGGGCATTTGCACATGGATCAACTTAGAAACTTTGCTGATAAACTCTCCTAAATATGTTCTGTTCGGACTAGTTCAGATAGTTAGATAAATAGATAATCTACATATAATATTTATATATATAATAGTTTACATATATATTCATACACAAGCACACACAGAATGAAAGGCCACATAATCACACAAAAGAGCAAGCATCAGACAAATACAAATTTACTAATTTGATCTTGTAATTTTAGAGCTTGCCCCAGGTAATTGCTCCGACCTTGAAATAGAGAGTTGTATGAAAAATAAGTGAAAGTACATTCTACTTTCTATTCTACTACTGATTTTCTTCTCCAGCCCCCATTGATCTCAATTTCTCATTTCAGAGACAAATTTCTTGAAGAAGTTGTTTAACTCTATTCCTATTTCCTCACTTCCCACTCTTTCTTCAACCTACAGAAATCTAACTTCTTCCCCTTTATACTCTGACATTTCTTTCACAAAGCCGACCAGTCACCTAGACATCCCTAAATCTAATAGAAATTTTTCAGTGATTATTTGACCTCCTGCCAGCATTGGACATTATTCCTTCTTTTTCAGAAATCTCTTCTATTGCCTTCTACAGCACACACTCCATGCCATTTCCTCACATCTCAGAATTAGATGGTCTTCTACTCTTCTCAATGTACATTCTCTCCCTAGGCCATTTCATCCACTTCTGTAGGTCCACTTACCACCTATATACTGATTTTTCATCTACATCTATATCTTAAACCTAGATGTCTCCTCTACCTAGACATGTACTTAAAAATATGTACTATGGTGTTTTTCAAACTATAGGTTTCTATTCATTAGTGGGTTTGAAATCAGTTGTGTGAGTAGAGACAAATATTTTAAAATTAAATATAAAATAGAATAGAACAGGAAATACCAAAGTGATTCATACTTAGGTAATTATCTTTTCATGAAACTTTTCCGTTCATTTGTGTGAGAGTGTGGGATTATGATGTTAAACATATTTCTTATTCTGGGTCATGGTCAAAAACTTTGGAAAGACACTAGTCCACTGGACATCCCTGCGTATATATTACAAAGATAATCCATACAACACATGTTCAAAAATGTTTGTCTTTAATCTCCTCATCTTTAACTGAAAACCTCTTTCCATTCCAGAAAAATCCTATTTCTAGTTCATTGAGCTAGTTACCCAAGTCAGAAACTAGCAAGTAGCCTTGAAGTAAGCTTCTCCTTCATACCCCACAGACAATCATCAACAAACACAGCAAATTTGGCCTCTTAATGTGTTTACAACTCAACACATCTCTCCATCTCCACGGCCAACAGGCCAGATCAGGCCACCAAGGTCTTTCTCACGGACTATTGCAATTGTCTCCTGAGTGAATGAATTAGAAATAAATGACCAATACATCAAACAGGAGGAAGTAAACATACAACATTATTAAACTTCATAAGCAAAATCAGGGTGTCAGTGCGTTTTACCTACTATTTAAAAATACTATAAACAGTAGCTTATAAACAACAGAAATTTATTCCTTCCAATTCTGGAGGCTAGAAAATCCAAGATCAAAGCACCAGTACAGTAGATTTGCTGTCTGGTGAGGGTTTGATCTCTGGTTCATAGATGATGACTTCTAGCTGTGTCCTCACATGGTATAAGGGAAAAAAAGCTTCTTTGGGCCTCTTTTATAAGGGAACTAATTCTATTCAGGAGGGCTCTATCCTCATGATCTAATAACCTCCCAAAGGCCCTACTTCTTAATCCCATCATTGTGAGGGGTAGGATTTTAACATATAAATTTTAAGAGGACACAGATATTCAGACCACCGCACAGGGTAATATAAAAGTTGAGATAAATTTGCAGATGGTACACTTTTAGCAGACTGTTGAGGGATTTGAACAACACACTTAATGTTTTAAGACTGGTATCAATGAACACTCATCCCTGTATTTCACAGTCAGAGAAATGTCACATAAATTACTGACCTTTTGGACTATGCAATTGACCTAGAATGGTTTTCCTTGAGTTCACAGGAGGATAAGAAACTAGTTATCCAAATCCTGATTGTCTGTAGCAGCCATGAGAGCTGCTTCAAAAAAAAGGTTGCCAGGGATTTGGGAAAATGTTAATGATGCTATGAACTGTTATTTCAGCAGCACCCTGAAACTCATGTTTACCGCTCCTCAAGGGCTACTTTCCCAGGCTAAGGCTTATATAGATAAAACCAAACATTTATCAGAGCCTATGCAATGCAGACCATCTTACTTTCTACCATCAGAATTTACATAGGCAGTTAATTGACTGAGACTTTATTTTTATTAAGTTTATAAGTGAAAATCCTGACTCAGTCCAAACTGAACTGGCCTGTTTAGTTTGGGCCGCCCCTCCCTGACAATACTCCCAAATTTTAATTTATAGAATAGTAAACATATTATTAGGTAAGAGGAAACTGAAGAATGGTTTGCTAACGGTAATCAGCAGTAACATCAGATTGAATTCATATTTGGATCGATTTTGCAATCCAACTAGAAGATCCACAAGTTTGTCTACAATGCAATGAAAACATTCATTCTATTTCTTCCAGGGAATGCTGTGGCATAACCGGCTAAACCTGGTGAAGGCGAACCAGGCTTTCCACTCGTGGTTGCCTAGCATACGTTGTGACTCAGCCTGGCAAGTGTTAGTGTCATTTCTGAAGTTAAGTTGACCTTATTTACCTAAACCACAAAGTAAATAAAATGGTGTCTAATAAATCCACAGACTTTCAGAGGATTTATTCATTGAAGGCTCCGGGATCTTATTAATTTCTATTGTTAATAACTTCTATAATTTATAAAATGGGGGAAATCTGTAGCTGCTCTCTCAAGGTTATTCAAGAAAACTGACTCATATAAAAACGCCCAGCTTCTTGGCCACACGACCAGCTCTTGCTGAGGATTTTTCACGGAAGAGATGGGAGCCTCAGCCACGGTCAGGGTTGGTGATGCTGCTCTCCTCTTTCTGGATATGGCCCTTATTTCAGGCCTTTTCCATCTGTAGGACAGACAGAAAGGCTCTGTGAGCAGGAAGCGAAGCCAGGGCTACAAAAGCGTGGAGCCTGTGGAGGCAGGCGTCAGGGGCTGCGGACGTCTGCAAAAAAAAGTTGAAAATGTGAAACTGTGAAAAGTTGGGAGGTGTTCTAAAGCTCTCTGAAGACATCAAAAGCCAAACAGCATCAGAAAAGGAATAAAAAAATTAAAAACTGCCATTTTTGTAACCTTCTCAAGATCACTACCAATTCAATTTAACTTGGAAATATTTAGTTGGATTAATGTTATTTGTAACTATAAAAGTAATAAAAGCATATTTTTAGACAAAATAAATGTGAACGTAAAATAAAAGCTTTGAGAAGAGAAACCTTTGATAATGACTATTTTAGAATTACTGTATAGCAAGCTATTTGACAATGTCTTCTGCCTGACTAGATCCAGCAGTAAGTCCAGGTGTCCTCAGGACTGTCAGGCCCGAAGCTCATTTCTGAGTGTAGCCCGGTGTCTGCATCACACCCTGAACGCTTAGAACAGCAGAGAGAATTTACCCAGAGCCATAGGGGTAGAGTTATGCCTAAGAGTTGCACAAGTGTTGAGATAGACCTAACGTGGACATCCAAAAGTGATCCTAATGTGGGTTTAAAAAATCAGTTTGTGTACAAAGATTTTGGAAAGGCATTTTCAGATGATAGAACTTTAAAAAATCATGGGGTCATTCAGATTTTTGCCAACTCTCTCCAAACTTCTTAAAGCATCTCACTTTTCTCTCCATGCAAAATATTATAAAATTTAAATTTCCATTAAGAGACTTCTTAAAAGATTTATATTTAATGATCTACAGAGGCACAGCCCAATATGGTAGCCACTGGCCACATGTGTTTAAATTTAAATTAATTAAAATTAGTAAAGTTAAAAATTATGTTCCTCAGTCATACTAGCCACAGTTAAAGTGCTTTGTGGCCGCATGTGGCTGCTAGGTCCATGTTGCACAGCACAGAAAAAGAATGTTTCCAATATTGCTGAAAGTTATATTGAACAGCTCGGATCTAAAGCAACTTTCCTTAGCGTGTTCTGCAGTTCACTAACTCTGGCTCTTATTAGAGGTAATGTACAGGGAGTTCTGAGTTAAGCACGTTTTTTCTTTCTTGCTGGCTTTTTGTCCAGGGGGAAAGAGGTTGGTGCCTTTATTATGCTGATAAGAACTGTCAGTTTTCAAGTGGAGGCTCTGGGATTTAGAGGTTTCCCAAACCAATTTAGATATCAAGCTATTTTATCGTGGAGTAACTTCCAGGACAGTATTCCGTGGAACAAACTTTGGGAATGTGGATCTGTGGAGTAAGTAGGTTGACATTCTATACTATGCCTTACTCACCTCTGTCTACCCTTCTGTGTCCAGAATAATGCTTTACACTTGGTAGGTATGCACTGTTGGCTTAACTGAAATTAACTTTGACCAAGCCAAAGACAAAGACAAAGTGGTAAACAGACGTAGAATGAGAGCTGTCTAGTTTTTGGACTCCTAAACCAATTGCTTCTCCACTGGGGCTACCATATGAGGTAAAACCACCACTCTTCCATGCTGGAGTACAAATGACTTTTTAATTTCTACATTTGGATTCACTTTTCTTTGGGGGGAGTTTTGGGGTTTTTGGGGTTTTTTTTTTTTTTTTGAGACAGGGTCTTACTCTGTTGTCCTGGCTAGAGTGCAGTGGCATCATCATAGCTCACTGCAACCTCAAATGCCTAGGCTCAAGCAATTCTCCTGCCTCAGCCTCCCCAGTAGCTGGGACTACAGGCATGCACCACCAATCCCAGATAATTTTTCTATTTTTTGTAGAGACAGGGTCTCGCTTTTGCTCAGGCTGGTCTCCAACTCCTGACCTCAAGCAATCCTCCTGCCTCAGCCTCCCAGAGTGCTAGGATTAAAGGTGTGAGTCATTGTACCCAGCTGGGTTCACTTTTCTGATGTACACCATTTTAATTTTTTGGAGGAGGAAAGCAGGAAATATTCTAAAAGTTATATTATCCTTAATTATTATTTAACTTGCTAAATTAAATTTGGTTGGAGTTTACTTAAAACTCCAGTTTCACTGGAAAGGAAGGAATCTATAGGCCCCCCAAACCCTCTATCTTCCCAGTATTACAATTTGGACAAGTTCTAGTGAGATTTTGGTCCTTTAAAAACAACTTAAATTTTCTTTTTAGTGACCTCTCTTACCAACAGCTGGCTGGAGCCAGGGAGCAAGAGAACATCCTAGGGAAACCACAAATCCTTCTTTCAAAAATCTCTTTAATGTATTAAGGCTTATTTTTCTTTTAACTAGACCCTCCTTAAAATCTCGGCACCTTAGTTGTCCTAATTCTAAACAAGATGTATGCACTGAGACCCTTGTGGGATGAAGAGAAATGAGGGTGAGAGGAAATTGCCTTGACCTTCACAGAGGCCAGATGCTAAGCAAACTCTCCATGGACCTTCCTGCTTCTAAGTCTGCTCTCCCCTCCTTGTCTCAGATGTCTTCCTCTTTCACATCCAAAGACCCATCTTCTCCTGGAGACTTTATCTTCCCTCTCTTCTGAATGCCTATAATGTTCACCATTGGACCTTGTACTTGGCATGGCCCTTGGTTTTCCTTCACTTGGATGCATGTTTTTATGCCATGTTCTGTCTCCCAGATGATCTGGATGGCTCTTTACAACAGAAGTCAAGATTTATATTTCTTGAGCACTTAGAACAGTGTCATGCAAGCACAAAGTGTTCAATAAATAACAGCAAAATTATGATGCTGCAAGTACATATTTTTTAGGTGCATGCCAAGTTGTGAAAATATCACTACATGCACATACGTGAGCTTGTGCATGGACACACACACTACTTAGAGTAGATTAGTTATACCTATCAGTGAAATTTCCTTTACTTGAAATTGTCTAATTTAGAATTTGTGGTAAGACATATAATAAGGAAGAGCTTTGCAAATTATAGAACAGTAAAAATTATATTTTTATAAATTTAATAATCTATGTAAAAGAACAAATCATTTTAAGATCTTTAAAGATACCTATTCACATAGCAGCCATTCTGATAATGCAGAAGTTAGATAAACTAGAATTTACTAACTCTATTTTTGATAGTATTTGTTATTGAGATGCATAAAATTCATCAATGTGTGAATGAACTCAAAATTCAGCATTTTAAAATATACATTTCAGGAGGTTTTAGTGTATTTACCATGTTGTACAACCACTACCACTATCTAATTCCAGAACTTTTCTATCATCCTCCCCTAAAAAATATCCTGTACCTATTACAATTAGCCCCAATTTGCTCCCTTCTACCACCCCCTGGCAACTACAAATCTACTTTTTGTCTGTATGCATTTGCCTATTCTGAGCATTTCAAGTGAAATAAGTATGTAGCCTTTTATGTCTGATTTCTTTCTCATAACCTGATGTTTTCAAGTTTCATCCATTTTGTAGCATGTGACAGTATTTCACTTTTTATAGCTGAAAAATATTTCATTGTGAGGATATACCATACTTTGTTTATCTGATGAACATGTGGGTTATTTATACTTTTTAAATATTATAAATATTGTTGCTGTGAACATTTGTGTACAAGTTTTTTGGGGACACACGTTTTCAAATCTCTCAGGTATATACCTAAGAGTACAATTACGTGTTCACTCTCTTTTACTCTTCATGTAAATTCTTGAAATTATGTACTTTTGTATCATTCTTATGTAATCACTAAAAATATTCCTGAGAGATTTCTGTTTGCTAGTGTGTTGCTAACCAAGTGATGGTCCTGAGAAGGCATTTATTTTAAAATAATCTAATTTAGACAAATTTCTCCACACTGAAGTCACTTAGTTTCCTGACTCTGCCGGAGCACGGCTTAGGAGGACTTAACCTCCCACCATTTCAATACAGCAGGTCTCCCCAGATAGATAGGTAATCTGGTTAGACTGAGATAGTTTAGGACAAGTCCTCTAGCCAAATTCCAATCAGATGGCAGCACCTCAGACGTTTCTTTTTTTTTTTTTTTTTTTTTTTTGAGACAGAGTCTCACTCTGTTGCCCAGGCTAGAGTGAGTGCCGTGGCGTCAGCCTAGCTCACAGCAACCTCAAACTCCTGGACTTAAGTGATCCTACTGCCTCAGCCTCCCGAGTAGCTGGGACTACAGGCATGCGCCACCATGCCCGGCTAATTTTTTCTATATATATTTTAGTTGGCCAGCTAATTTCTTTCTATTTTTTAGTAGAGACGGGG
>JAQIFY010002023.1:0-13687 GCA_028533085.1 Varecia variegata | reverse complement strand
ATGAGTGCGATGTGCACTGTTGGGGGAATGGACACCCTTGAGGCTCAGTCTTGGGGGGTCGGGAGGGGCATGGGCAATATACTTAACCAGAACGGTTGTACCCCCATAATAAGCTATAATAAAAAAAATAAATAAATAAAGTGCATGCTCTTAATCACTGCTCTAATGCATTGAAGACTTTGAGACTATGTCTGGAATCATTTTTCTAAAAAAAAGTAATACTAATTCTGAAACATATCTATCTATCTATATATTAAGTTTGAAACAGATAATGCATTTTTTTCTGTGAATAGGGATTCAAGAAAAGGAAGGAGATTAACATGGACATAGATATGTAAAGAATATAAAGAAACCCAAAATGTAATAAGGTAATTAAAATCTCCATTGGAGGTACAAAGTAACAGGATAAATACCACAGCAGCAAATGAAATCAATAATATGTTGATTAAATTTTACCTTCTATCCAGGAATGCCCCTAGATAGGACTTCAAGCCTGATTTTAGCCTTTCTTCCCAGGCACAACTTATTTCTTCCCTCCCACTCTCAGCTTATGTTTGACAAGTTCAGAGTTCTCAACATTGATACTATTGACATTTTGTGTCAGTTAATCTTTCAAGTGTGGGGCCTCTTCCTTAGCCTCTACCCACTAGCTGCAGTATCATTGCCTCTCCCCCTACCAACAGTTGTGACAAATAAAAGTGTCACCTCTGCAGCCAAATCACTACTGTTGAGAACAACTGGATTAGTTCAACAATGAGAAATGTATCATTCTTTCATTTTAATTCACTTTGATTGAATAACAAAAATTTATGAATCAAACTTTGTAACCCTATAATGAACATTCACTATAAGGTACACAGAGAAAACAAAAGAAAATTTATGTTTCAATATAATCAAGAATTTCTCCACACATTTCATAGTTTGCATGGCTTTCCTACTCCAACTGATTTCTGTACATCTCTGGAAATTAAAATACTTGAAGAATAGAGAAATAGGAAAATTTTTATTAAACTAATACTGTATAATATAACCAGTAAACTAATATATAAATCTTATAATAACCAACAGTACTAAAATGTCATTTCAACATATGCTTCTTTTTCAAAAGTGTTTGTTTCTTTGGGATCTATTAAGTGTAGAAGTTTATATGTAGGGACATTTATAAAAGAATAAACAGAATTACTAATTTATAAGTTGGCATGACAAGTACCGACATTTCTATGGAGTTATAATGGTATTTTCCAAATTCCTTGTGAGTTAAAAGACAGATACACTTGGAATAATCTGACATAGTTAGTGATATTCTCTATGCTTAAATAGCTTTAAATTCTTCTTACATATTAATTCCACTTTTCTTCTAAAGTGAGTTGCTTCAGAATGCAGGACACCTTGGATATTAAACAAATGACAAACTCCTTCTCCTCTCTGCTATTTTAAACATTTTTGTTAGTCTGTGTCTCAATAGAGTCATCCTCTTGGTCTGATTTCTCTAGGAGCAGCCATGAGTTTAACTAAAGCTTGTAAATGTCTTTGAGGATCTGAGTTTTTGTAGCCTTGTCAATGATTTCTCCTTATTCTACTTGGCACTTTTTCCTGGGAGGGTAGATTATCATTTGTAGCCCCTAATTAAAGAAAATGAACCAGAAAGTTAAAAAAACATTTATGGAGAAACACTGAGTCTCTTAAAGCAAACAAAGAGAGAAAAATATTAATTGAAATTAATTTTTGTATTCTTTTTTTCTGAATATTCAAAGCAATGATTTTAAATGAATATACACCATATAATATAATATCTGCATATAAATAGTCTACTCACTATGTCTCCTAGGTCTATTACTTCGTAAATGAAGAAAAAAATCCCTTTTAGAGTTATATTACAGGCTAACACTGAAGCATACAT
This sequence comes from Varecia variegata, assembly GCA_028533085.1. Classification (NCBI taxonomy): domain Eukaryota; kingdom Metazoa; phylum Chordata; class Mammalia; order Primates; family Lemuridae; genus Varecia; species Varecia variegata. The sequence goes on along the minus strand of JAQIFY010002023.1, from coordinate 11,787 downwards.
TTCTTGTAATAATCTTTATGCTAAATATGAATGAAAGTAAATGTTGCTATTAGTTCTATTTGTTAAATATTCTATTTCCTATTAAAATGTTCAAAGATTTACATAATTTTTCAAACATTCACACAAATAACTATACGGGAGCTATTTCTTCCTCTATTCCAATGGAGGTCATTCTCAGTAGATGATTCATATCTCAGTGGTTTTGAATAAATTTCTTCTTCTTTAACTTAATGTATTTTGCAGGGAAGAATCGAAAACAATCCTATATTTCTATAAAATCACAATGAATAAAGCACAGCATACTTAAGTATGTGTTTGTGTTTGTGTATAAATGAGGTGGGTTGAGGGAAGGAGAGAGAAACAGGGACAGAGAGAAACAGAGAGAGAGGGGAGCCTCATTTCCTCAATATTAGGTAAAATGAAAAGATGCCACATGAAGTTAAGTTGACTTTTCTAGTTGTCATTCAATGCTTACATTCAGAATCCATGATGATGAGACTCTATAAAGACTAATGAGTTATCCCTGAGACTATGAAAAGCACTAGGTTATATCATGAAAGCAACAACTAATTTTTGAATGAGAAAAATTGTTTCAAACCTGAACTTAACTCCTGAGCTGCTCTATTATAGTCCAAAGAATATGAACATTTAATTATGCCTTTCTAGACTTAGATACTTGAACTGTTTATGAAATAGCTCAATTTTATTGAACAGAAAGGAATCTTGCAGACATTTTGAGTTATCTTCCCCTAAATACCCCTGGAAATCTGAGTGTGATAATAATAGCTACCACATATTCAGAGTTTACTACACATCCTTAATGCTACATGCACTCTTTATAACAACACTGTGAATTAGAAATAAAAACTATCATTTTATATACAAAGGGACTGAGGCTTAGAGAAGATAATAACTTACCCAATCATTCATCTAGGAAGAAACACATGTGAAACACTCTCCTGATTCTTCTGACTACAAAATTTTTGCTACCATGAAAAATGCCATTCAAAAATATACTAGTAAAATTCCTTTTTTTCTACTAGAAACTTGAGATAAAATTAAGCCAATGAGAAATAGGAGACAGTGTCCATTCCAGTTCTGATGGTATAGCTGGAGGGGACTCAGCCGTATGAGTAGGCTTCCTCTGATGGATAAAAGATGGGAAAGGGAGTAGAGGTGAAGAAAATTAAAAATAGACACACAGATAAATGGAACACAATAGCAAACTCAGAAATAAAGCCATATACCCACAACCAACTGATTTTTGACAAAGTCGACAAATATATACACAGGGGAAAGGATGCCCAATTCAGTAAATGGTGCTGGGAAAATTGGACAGCCATATGTAGAAGACTGAAACTAGACCACTACCTCTCACCATACACAAAAATTAACTCAAGGTGGATTAAAGACTTAAAGTAAGAATTGAAACTATTAAAATTCTAGAAGAAAAAACAAGAATAACTCTTCTGTTCATTGTCATAGGTGAAGAATTCATGACTAAGACCTCAAAATTAAATGTAACGAAGCAAAGATAGACAAATGGGACTCCATTAAACTATAAAACTTCTATCCAGCAAAAGAAATAGTCAACAGACCACCTACGAAATGGCAGAAAATATTTGCAAACTATGCATCTGACAAAAGACTAATATCCAGAATCTATTATACAAAAATCTCAATAACAACAAAAACCCCACAAATATAACCCCATTAGAAAGTGGTGAAAGGTCATAGACAGATATTTTTCAAATGAGTCCATACAAATCGCCAACAAACATATGAAAAAATGATGATCACTAATCATCAGAGAAATACAATCCAACCACAATGAGATACCATTTTACACCAGTCAGAATGGCTATTATTAAACAGTCGAAAAATAACAGATCTTAGTGAGGATGCAGAGAAAAAAGAAATGCTCATGGACCGTTGGTAGGAATGTAAATTAGTAAAACCTCTATAGAAAACAGTATGGGGACTTCTCAAAGAACTAAAATTAAAGCTACCATTCTATTCAGCAATCCCACTACCAGCTATCTATGCAAGGGAAAGAAAATCATATCAAAAAGAAAACTGCACTCCTATGTTTATTGCAGTATGATCCACAATAGCAACAATATGAAACCAACCTAAGTGTCTATCAAAAGATGATTGGATAAAGAAAATGTGATATATATATATATATATATATACACACACACACACACACACACACACACATATGTATGCATACACACACACACATACAAACACACACACATCATGGAATACTACTCAGCCATAAATGGAATGAAATCATGTCTTTTGCAGCAATATGGATGGAACTGGAGACCACTATTTTAAGTGAAATAACTCTGAAATAGAAAGTTGAATACCATATGCTCTCACTTATAAATGGAGCTAACTAATGTTCACATAGAGAACATAGGACACAGAGAATGGGATAATAGACATTAGAGACTTTGAAGAGTGAGAGGGTGGGAATGGGATGAGTAATGAGAAATTACTTAATGGGTACAGTGTACACTATTCAGGTGATGGCTACACTAAAAGCCCAGACTTCCTTGCTACACGATATATACATGTTACAAAACTGCATTTGTACCCCATAAATCTATAAAAATAATTTTAAAAAGGAAAAATATGTGGGCTCTATTTCTGTGGCTTTAGTTCCATTTGGTTTATTAGAATCATGTCCTGTGATTCAGACCTGCAAGTCTGTTTCTCCCTCAGGTAGAAGTAAAGATCTGAGCATCTCCAGGGGTCAATGACTCCAGGTCTACACTACTTTGAAAGGAATAATGCTGTGACCATGAGGATCTTGATCCTGGTGCCAAACAAGGAAGTATGGCCAGGGCTGGGTAATTGAAGCCATTTTTTTTTTTTTTTTCCCAGATAATGAAGGAATTAGTCTCTTTTCATGTCTAACATGCCTGTTGTTAAAAAGCACTGAATTACTTCAACAATGTGAGTGAATTAGGCAGACACAGAATAAAAATCACCAAAGTTATCCTAGAAATCATTCTATAATAGGATATATTTGTATAATTTAAGATAGAACTAAAACTATATAAAATGGCAGGTAATGTTGAGTTCAATAGTTTTGAAATGGTAGGTAAATACTGGTAGAGCCCAGAGACTAGTCATCAAAGCAGAGTTATAAGTTTTTTTTTAAAAAAAATAAGAAGCTAAGTGGGATTAATCATCTGGTAGCAAAATAACTAGGTAAATTCTAATTCACAAGCCATTTCTTAGCACATGAAAAAAGAGTAAAGACAAAAATAATAGGCCAGAAGCAAAAGATGGACAAAAATCAGAAGAACATGAATTTCAGAGAATATAGAACAAGGTCCCAAGTGAAAAAACAAAAACCTGTCAGAAATATGAATCATTTCCAGCATCTTTGGTCTCAACCTCTCTTCCAGGAAGGGTTTACCCAAAAGCTTCAGGGCCCCTTCTGGCTGCAATTAACCCTGGGGCCACCCACAGGCAGTAGGTGTTATAAAATAGGTCAGAGAGCAAACCTCTTTACAGGAGAATCAGAGCTCATCTACCTCATACTTTTAGAAATGCCTTTTTTCCCTCTCTGACTTCCTCAACTCTAAGTCTTGCTTCTTTATAAGTACCTGATTTCACAATTCAATCTGCCTAGGGCAATGGTGCCTGCTCTCCTTTGAGTTCCGCACCTACCTCCAGAACTCCATGTTCACTCCTATCCTCCCTCCTGCCTTTCCTATCTATGTAATAAGACACGATTTCCATGAGGACTGGGACAGCATCAAGATATTCTCTCTCTCTCTCTCTCTCTATATATATATATATATACACACACACACATACACATACACACGTATATATGTTCATCATGGCTGAATGCATTCATTCATATATTCAGGAAATACTTTTTTGCACACTTAAGTTCCGTGAGCTTTATTTTTTGTCATCTGTGTGAAAGGGAATTTAATTGAGCTTACCTAGTGTTGTTGTGAGGATTAATTAAGATAAAATAAACAAAGCTCTTAGCATAGGGTTAGCACTATGGAAGGCTTACCATCATAATGATTATCATTGCAGTTAGCCAATCACATGGGTACTTAAACCCCAAACTCAACTCCATCATCTTACCGTAGTCCCATTTCTCACCCTCACTGATCTGTTGTGCAGGCTAAAAGATAGGACACCTGCAGGATGAAAGGGAAAACTATTGAATAAGGAGGGCGGATATCCAGTTCCTGTAACAAGAAAGCACCTTTATAGCCGTGATAAAGTTTTGTTTGTTTGTTTGACTTTTTCTTTTTGGCCACAAGCTCAGAGGATTTAACATAGTGTCAGTGAATACAAGAAGAGATCCCAGCATGCCCCGTCTGGATGAACTGGTAATTAAGAACACCTGGCTTAGGCGGAGAGCGGGTATATGTGCCGAGGAAAGCAGCTGATTCCAGCAGGCGGCCCCTGATGTGGGTAACCTGAAGTTGGGCATAGTTGAACTATTCCTAAAGCTATTCCTGTAACATGCCTGATCTTTCTTCCCACTTCACGTTGCCCTGCACTCCTACTGTTAATTTCCTCTGAATTTTGGTTTCGACAGTGTGTAAGACTGTTGCAAGAGAAAGAGAAGTCTCACTTGGCAAAATTCATTACTGCAGGGCTGACAGCTGAGACACACGACATCATGTTTTCCTCTACTCTGGCTCAGAGATCCCTACAGGATTTTGGCATAAGAATCTACTTGTGAAACTGCTAGTAATTCTTTTGCTTGTCCTGATTATAGTTAACCCACCTCTACTTTGCTTCCAGACCCCATTCCCTGCATTTGTTCACCCCTGCAATGCTGAGCTGCAGTAACTCACCAGCTCTATCACCAGCTGCTCAGATAAGAAATTAAAAATGTTACCTTGTGGTAGTACCTGCAATATCATATGGAAAAATTGAAGCCAAATAATTTAGTTAATGGACAAACCAAGAAAAGGTATTAATCATACAAAAAGACCTGGAAAAAGAAAGTAAATGTAACCAATACAAATGATTTAGACATTTACAGATAAAGAAAAATTCATATTGTGGTTCCTAGGGAATGTATAACTGCACAGTAGTATAATTACATAGGAACTCGATCTTTGCTTGGTGGAGATATTGCTACTTAGCTGTCACTAAGAAAAACCCAGAAATCTATTAAAGTAAGAAAACATGAGAGGAAGGAGATAAATTTCTTACCATTTAAGCTATGTGAAATTCAAAGAGTGAAGCAAAAAGAGTAACCTTCCACTAGCCTCTTTGTCTGACTGAGGGTTCTTAAGTGCGAGAAAAAAGAACGTCTGCATCTTCTTCCAAATGCTTTCATATTGAGAAAGAGGTGTCTCTGAGTGGAGAAAGAGTTTAAAGTCTCAGGTCTCTGATAGAGAAAGCTTTCCCCATCTTGAGAGCTTAACCCTAGGAACAGGATGCTCTAACCCTGTGCCTCATAAAACATAAGCACTAAATGCACGGTGAGCTGGTTTGGACAGACTCAAATGCCTCCCCGTCCAAGGATTTAGTTTAAAATGGAATCCAAATTATATCTTTACCAACTGTAGGAAATGGAAGCGAGAAAGGCTATTTGACCTGATCCTTTGAGTGAGATAGAAACAAATCTCTTCTTTGAAACCGCATTAACTCGTATCAAGTACTCAGAATCCTTTTAATAAATTGTTTCTTTCTAGTGACCCGGAAGAGTTAAGATACCTCTAAATAGCAAGCAGCTCTTGACTTTCTGGGCAGTAGGAGGTGAGATGAGTTATTAGAAGAAATATGAAGTACAACAATTGGGGTGGGGATGTGATAATCCAATAAATTTCAGTGATGAATATCACTTTAGAAAATGTATTAATACTTAGTAAGGCACTCGATGTAGCCATAAAATGTGTCAACCATACAAAGGGACCTGGAAACATAAAGTAAGTGTGAGAGTAATTACTGAAAATAAACAGATAGTGAAACAAGCTTTAACAAAATCTACAAGTGTATTTCTATTAAGTTAAAGTCATGCACACTTACTCATTTCTTTGAACTCTGCTGGGGATGCCTCTACCACTGTGGACAAAACTGGACACGGCTTCTCCCTCTTTGTTGATCTTTTCTCTTACATACCTGGAATGATTGACTGTGATGACATCCAATTATACTTTATTAAATCTAATCCTTTCTTCAAAACCATCTTTTTACTATAAAATAAAATTAAAAATAAACTAAGCCTTTTTCAGAAGCAATCTATATAGTAGTGATAGACAAACTATTTTATTAATACATTAATAACACATTTCCTCATTATATTCATTTTACATCCCATTTAACCTAAGTAAATTTTATGTAATATGTAACCCTAACTAAAGAAGGTAACCATTACTGTGTTTAGAAGTTAGACTTTTATGTTATTATCAATATCTTAAGATAGGAAAGTTTACATGTAATTTAATGTATTTTATAAATAACACTTCCCATTCATATTATTATTCACTATAATATTATGGATTAATAAAATATTTATTAAGCTATTTTATTTCAAAAATTTCATAGTGTTAAATATATAAATAACTCAGTCTTCAACTGTATTATTAATGTAATTAACCAGAAAATATTTTAATCACTTTCAGCAGGTAAGACTTAATGGGATGATAATAAACACCCAGTATCTAGTTTCCGGCATATAGTAGATGTTCAATAATCATATCTCTTTCACAGGACATTTATTGGTAAGAATTAATCTTTCCTTTATTACCTCATAGTACACAACGTGGTCTTCTCACATTAGTCAATTTTTTATAAGTCTTCACTATTTTAAAAATTTGGATGATCCTGGCAGGCAAATTGCCATGCTGTAAATACTTGCATCATTCAAAAGTAGCTTTGAAACTTCAGAAAGATACTCATCATGGAATTGTTTCACAGAAGACAATGTTTCTATGTTTGGACTTGGGGCGGGGTGGCAGTGGGGGTGGAGAGGCGCAACTCAGGCAGTGATGCACTGCCCAGTTCCTAACAGGCTACAGACCTGTACCAGGCTGTTGCCCAAGGGTTGGGTACCCAGGTAAAGGAATCCTCAAATTCAAGTGCCTGTAGTTTCAGAATCTTTAGCAATCACATGCCAGGAAGAGACGTATTGGTCCAATATTAACTGATGGATTAAAGAATCCCCAAAGGCATGGGAGTAAAATGATGTCCAAAATTCTTAATCATAATCCAAAAATACGGTTTTATTTCTGGCTGCAATTTGCAAGCTAAAATACAACCAATTTTCCTTTGGAGTGATATTTCTCAAAAATGTCATTTCTTTTAGACATTTTTTCAGAATTCTTTTAGAATTTAAATATACATATTGCCCTAACCATGGAACTCTATATCAGTTTTGATTTGAAGAACTCAGGGAATTATTATTATTGTTATTATTGATATTTTTACTATTATTTTCCTAAACACCAACAAGATAATGCAGTGCATGCCTACCCAAATAGTTATTAAGTAGCTTTTATAACTAGATAGTGTGAGGGAGCTATACTGAGGGAGCTATGCTGCATTAGGTCTCTTGTTTTTATACCTTTATAAGATGATCTAAAGTTGTTATTACTATGTTTGTACGTTAACTTATAGATCCATTACTTCCCTTTACTATGCCTTTAACAACTTTTTTGGGCCATTTTATTTTCTTACCTGAGCCTCCGAATATTTGATTTGTTTAGCAGTGACCCTGTAAACTGTCACCATGTTGTATGGGAGTATTAGTGAAGTATTCCACTGTGGTGCTGTTCTGAGCTCTCCAGTAAATATTGTAGATTATTTAAGCAGTTTTTATATATTACATATATTTGTACATTTTATGTGGTTATACATATTTATAAGTTTTTAAAAGAATCATTTTGTTTACTTGTACAGTTCAAGTTTATTGGGAAATATATATCTATGAATGTTTTAAACCATGATATAGATTATATGAATACTCATTTAGTTACTTAGCCCCAAACCTTTGGAAATTTCTTTGCCACCAATAATTGTACATTTTATTTATGATAAACACTTTGCAAAGTTCAACTTTGTAAATTATTTCCTCTATTCAAATAATAATAAAAATTGCTAGATGATAATTTACATTTCATTTTTAGAAGTCATTTGGGAACTTTCTAAAGAAAAGCACATGAGATAGTGGTAAAAATCATTTCTAATTAGAAATAATTCAAAGCTTCTGGAAGGCAGGAACTTTTAAAATGTTCTGTCTACTCTTTATACCATAAATAGAATGCTGAGCTTCATTCATTCATATGAATATTTACTGTTTTCTTACTTCACTGCAGGTAACTGTGATGGGAAGAAGTGGAAATACAAACATGAAGAAGATATTCACCATTCTCCAGCTGTTTGTGTTTAAATATCATTAAATTGTCTGTTAATTTGATTCATATTATTATAATACATAATGCATGTTAGATTATGAAACCTATAAACACTATATTATTTAAAGATATTTCATTACTACCTGAGAAGGTCTAGAAGAATGTGTTAGTTCAGTTACCATTCTATTTTTTTTCTCTTCTTCATAACCAACATTTTAAATGAGTTCTCATTACTCATTATTTTCATTGGCTCACCTCCCATTTGTAAGGTAACATACTCTTATCTGAATTCCACTTAGTACTTCATCAAAACTACTTTAAAGTTTCCAGTTACCAAACCCAATGGACACTTAGCATCTCAAATCTTCCTTGGCCTGTCAACAGCTATCGATACAACTCCTTCCTTCTTGAAGCATTACTGTCCCTTGGCTTCCATAATACCACTACCTATCCTAGCTTTCCTTCTATCTCTCTGGATGTTAATACTGTCTCTTTTGCATTTTTATTCTATTCTACCAGCTACCAAAATATCTGGGTTCCTCAAGGCTTTGTCCTGAGCCTTTTTAGTTTTCCATGTACTCTTTTAACTTCTGCATTTGCGTGACACAGAGGCAAATCAAACAGTATCTAAAGAAAGAATTAAGTATTACCCCTACCAGGATCAACTCCACCAAGCTTGTCATCTTGCATTTTCTTCCTTAGAAAATGGCACCATTATTTATCCAGTTGCTTCATCAGAAATCTATGAACTTTTCTTACCACTTAACTTCCACACCCTCATTTCTAATCTATCACCAAATCTTGATAATCTCTTAGATTTCCTCCATCTTCAGCATTAACATCTTAATAAACACTACCATCATCACTCATCTGGACCGTTCCAATACTCTACCACGTGATCTCCCTTATGCTCACTCTGTCCAACCCTCTCCCATCTTAGACAAGGTAATCTTTCCAAAAACCATTCTGAACATATGTAAATCCCTTATACTCACACTTTTCCTCACTCTCCACAGGGAATTAAAACTTTCCAGATAGTTTCTGATGTTCTTTGGATAAAGACCAAAATCTTTAACCCAACACACAAAGCCCTGCATGGCTTGACCCCTATTTCCATCTTCAGTGCCGTCTTGAAAGTCTTGAAATGCACTTCCCTTTACTGTTTCCAGCTTCACTGAGCATCTATTGGTCCCTTGAAAAGGCCATGTTTGTTCTCACAGCAGGGCCTGTGTGCACACTACTCCCTCTGGTTTGAATGCCTTTGATTCTTTTCTTTCCTTTGTTAAATCTTATCTATCTTTAGATGACTCTTCCTTAAGGCACACTCTAGAATAAGTTTCTCTGTTAAATGTTCTCAAAGAGCTGTGTTCCTTTTCATAAGGCTCTTATTTAAGTTTGCCTGATTGTGTTTTAGCTCCTGGCTCTGTCTCTGATTTGCTGTGTGATCATAAACAAGTTACTTAACCTCTGGGTTTTGGCACAAAAGGGCCATTCAATAAAGGTTCATTGAATGAATGGATTGAGGGAATGACTAATTTGATTAATAGCATGAGTAAAAATGGAAAAACCAAATGAACAGTATACTTAATCTGAGAATATACATACCTTTATATATGTATGTGAATGTGTTATATACATACGTAAATATATTCACAAATATAATATATACTTACATATAGTATGTTTATATATATAGTATGTGTGTATATATAGTATGTGTATATACGTGCATACACAGACATATACATGCATACACACACACACACACACCCCCATGAAGAAACCACACCAAATCTAAGAAGACAACCTTAGAAATATTTTTACAAAATGCAAAAACAAAACAATACTACCTACTGTCAATTTGATTACTTAACATGTTTGTGAAAGTTTTTGATAATATACTTTGCAAAAGAAATTGAAAAGAAAACTAAAAAAGAGTATAAATAACTATTTACTGATGATACTCTCTTTTTTTAAAAGTACACATAAAATTCACATTGAAAACTTATATTACATAGAAATGTCCTCTATTCCAAGTCGCAAAATTATTTATAGATTTTTTAATATTAATTAATTAAATTAGAAACTTTACAAATGATTCCAAAATTCCAATGTGCTTTAAAATTTATATGTAATTTTGATGCAGTGAGATTTCTTCTTTGGCTTTCTTCACTTTTAGATGTTTAGCCTGAAAGACAGTTATTAAATTAATATGTATCTTAAAATGTATAATGTCTTAAAGATATATGATTGTTTAGTAAAATAACTGATTAAAAAACAAACTACATTCAATAGCTTTCATCTATATCAACAACTAGTCATAGCAAAAATCTCCAAAATCCAGTTTCTAATAATTAAATTATATGCAATGAATTAGAATAAAATCGATTTGAACATGTATATGGCAAGTATAATGAAAACTAAAAATCTTTACACAGGAGCAAAAAACGTTTTCATAAGTGGGGAGATGTCTTACAAATGACAGAGAATAACTCAAATTTACTTAAATAAAAATGAGAATATAGTTTTAAATTTCAGTAGTGTCTTTTGTAAATCAGCTTAAAATATGGCTTTAGGAAAAAAAGGAACAGTAACTTTCTCTCAATTTTGTATCTCATTGTTTATTCTTTGATATAATCATCCTCTAGAATCGTGGCATGTACATAGTTTCCCAATTTTTTTCCTCTGGGTTTCTTAAATAAAGAGTATGTATTTATTTTTTGAGTGTCAAAAAATACATAGATAATTAATTAAAAAATAAGGGGGAGATAACTCACTGAGTGTGATTCTCAAAGGTTACTATATGTGTGTGAATGCAAATTTCCGGATCTCATCCCAGCATCTTATTCATCCTAATATTTATTAATATATTAAGGTATTTTAATTATCTTAAGATCTGGTGAGCCAGCTTGCTGGTAAGCTGACAAAAAGTTGCAGAAAATGAGCTTAGATAGGTATATAGATTTGTTTTTACTCATTTTAAGTTAACATAATGTATCATATGAGCCTAAAAAGATTTCTAGCAGGATCTAGACATACTTTTATTCTATAAACTTACAGATATTCATGTAAAATATACTAAACAAAGTCATTTGATATTGATAAGTTTGGCCATCTCCATAAAGAGTTTTACATAATCTAAAATCTCACTACTCATTTCCAGTTAGCTATATGAGAATATCTTTTTTTTTTAATTCAGGATATTATGGGGGTACAAACATTTTGGTTACATGTAATGCATTTGCACTGCCAAAGCAAGGGCTACAAGCGTGTCTCTCCCCCATACAGTGAGCTCCACTTCCATTAGTTGTGGGTTTACACCCCCACCTCCCCCGACTGGCACCCAATGAGTGTTACTCCACGTGAACACCTTAGTGTTGGTCAGTTAGTACCAATTTGATGGTGAGTACATGTGGTGCATGTT
>JAQIFY010002022.1:0-13689 GCA_028533085.1 Varecia variegata | reverse complement strand
TTTTTTTTTTACATCTCTTGTGCTGCATCAGTAGACAGAACTTCAGTTAGTTTTATGAAATGCAACATCTAACCCCTTGTTTTCTGGGAAAAAGAAACTGCAATGACTTGAAGTTGAGAATGTGGATACCGCCTCACTCACACACATTCATTCTCAGACTTTAAAAAACCCCGCACCCTCCTTCTAGCCGGCAAGCATACAGTACCGTGCGGCAAAGGTACAGCGAAGGGGGGCTTGAGACCCAGGCTCCATCTTTCTCCTCAGTAGCAAAGGCCAGGTTGCCTTTTACAACAAAGCACCACAGCTGAACCCAGTCCCTCCTCCTCTCCCAAACCAGTCATTCCACTCGGCACCGGCCAAAAGACAGAAAAGCTAGTTCTAGCCTCTCCTGGGAAGAGATAGCTTTCTTTCTTTCTCTTTTCTTTTTTATAAGCCAGTAAATCCACTGTTTTTCTGTTTTCCAAGATGGCCGATGTTATGGTTTTCTATGAAGTCAGTGCTTACTTAGCTCACTAACAGCGCTGCTGTTGGCGGCTGCGGCTGCTGCTGTGGCAAGATTTTCAATGTGGTGTGTTTTCAAGCCTCACTCACTCATCCTCTCATTCCCAAACATTCAGCATCCGTGCACACTCCTCACTTCCGGGTTTTTCAAAAGATTGGAGATTTCCAGTGGGGGTCCTCAGGTTATCATCCCAATGGTAACAGATCTAAAAACAGATGAGAAAAAAAGGTCAATCATCGAGATCACATATATCCAGTAGTGCCAAATGCCTGATTCCTACAATTATGTGCTCCTAGGCCTAAACTGAATTTGTCAATTTTTCAAGAATGGAAGATCTTTCTTCTCTTCCAATGTGCAATCAACCTACTCTAACACCTACCTGAGGGTGGGAGGGAAACCCAAAAGAGCCAAATTTACTGAGATCTGTGGAGTAAGATAATAGTTAAGAAGAAAATAAATTAAAACTACATTTCAAAGCAGGGGTCAGACAACTTTTACTTTGGATATCTTCTGTAGAGCTTAGTAATATCTAAAGAAAAGAAGAGAAGCTGGGCAAGGTGGCTCACGCCTATAATCCCAGCACTTAGGGATGCCAAGGTGGGAGGATCACTTGAGGCCAGGAGTTCAAAACCTGCCTGAGCAATGCGGTGAGACCTCGTCTCTATCAAAAATAAAAAAAATTAGCTGGACATAGTAGTATGTGCCTATAGTCCCAGCTACTTGGGAGGCTTGAGCCCAGCAGTTTGAGGTTGCAGTGAGATATGATGATACCACTGCACTCTAACCCAGGCAACAGAGCAAGACCCTGTCAAAAAAAGAGAGAGAGAGAGAGAATGAATGAGAATTAGAGGAAAATGCCATTATTGATGATTTTATTATTGAGGACCCAAAATTTCCTGGGAATTTCAGTGAATTCCATTTATATAAATTCTGTTCTCCATCACCATGAAGAGTCAAGTATTTGACTCAAGAAAAGACTGAAGCTGACTGACTCTTCCACTAGTACAAGGCTGGAGAACAAAAGCCTGACTCAGAAGCACCTATTGAGCAAGACTGCAAACCAAATACCAGAAGGCAGCCCTTGCAAGAATAGCCTAAAGAAAACGTATTTCCTCCCCAAGCAAGTAGAAGAAAGAAGACAGTAGAAACAAGTTCTTACCAAGCTTGGTTCTTCAGTTTCCTCAGTTCTTTTGTTGCCCATGTAGCAAGCGTTTTTGCCTTGTTAGTCTTCGATCTCCGTCCTTCAGTTAACAATTCATGGATCATTGGCCTAGCTTCTACTAATTTCAGTACATCCTTCCCAAATGCTGTACATAAGTCTCTGTGCAAAATAAACACACTTGTGAATGAGCTCCTGGCCCCATACTAGTATCATGTTTTAAGCCTTCCAAACCAGTGCTAAGCTAGCTATGGGTTTCTTGGCCAATTTTAGAGATAAGTCTAACACCTGCTTCCAACAGGTCTAAAAGAGACCTAAAATTAGGTCTAAAGAGGTAGAATAACTTACCCAAGGTTAAACAGCTAATTCATGGTAAAAATCAGAACTAGAATCCATGTCTTTTGAGCTCAAGACCAATATTCTTTTTTCTAAATAATGCCTCAGAAACCTTCAGTACAAGATGTTAAAAAGAGGCAATTTGCTGACCAACATTAGAGTTTAGGGGGGTGAAATTACAGAGACCTGGAGGGTCTAGAATGAGTTATTTGTGAGCACTGAAGACAAGACAATATGGGCTCTACAAAGAAACCTCCTCTGTGCCAAAGAAGTGGGTTGTTACCATTCACATTACTCTCAAAATTCTTTACTACATGTATTCTCATTTCCCATGAGAAGTTCCATCCATCTCTTGGAAGGAGGGTACTACTTACCCTATTAGTCCAGCAGCACAAGCTACTACTCCATCTGTATGATCTTCATCCCCAGCAATGTGGTCAATGAAAGACAGAATAAATTCTACTCGGGGTTGTACCAGCATCACATCCGCTATAAAAGAGAGAAGGTTTGATGAAATGAAGTTGTCCCAATTTTGGCAGGACTACACCCCTTTTCAAAATTTCCAACTATTCTACCCATATCAATGAGGTTCAAGCTGGATAACCAGTTGCATACAGTATATCAAATTATTCTTCCTCATATTAAAATGTCATTCTTCAAGTCAACAGAAGATACAAATATTCCTCTTCCTATAAGCAGATATAATATAAAAGAAACAAATGGAACTTTTTCTTGAGTCAGTGATGTCAAAGGGGTAAAGCACAAATATCTTCTTAATTAGTAATAGAAACACCAGGTGACAAAGAATTCTGATTCCTCAATTCTCCAATTCAGCTTTGGGGGCCGGGAGGGTGCTCAACAACTGCCACTCCTGGTTAGTATTGAAAGCTATCAGCACTTCTGCTGTAGTTTTTTCCAACAGCCCTGCAGGATCCCATCCCTTGCAATGCTCAAGAAACGTGAGACTAAGAAGCAGAAGAAGGGGAAGCAAAAATAATAAAGTCATAGCCTCCCCCAAGCCACGCTTCATCTCATTAGGGCACTGCTCCCCTTTCTCCCTCCTTTAAGCAACAGGTGCTAGTTCACAAGTGAGCTACAGAATGACAGACACAGCCCATCTTGCAAAGTGCACACTGGCCAGTGGACTTAGGGAATTGGGTTATATACTCAACGGTGTACGTTCTCCTGATCACCCTTCAATCCCTGGACGATTCCGGTATAGGCTTCCAAGCAGCCTTCCCTTAGCTCATTCAGATAATCCACCATGTCATAGTCTGACTGTAAGAGACAAAGAATAGAACCTCCATCACACTGATCACCTTTAGTTGTATGTTTGGCAATAGTCCCTCTCCTCTACTTAGAGCTGGACTTATTAATAGCAAGATGGCTTTAAGCTTACCTTGTCCACCTGGGCTTGGGAGGCCTGTTGAAGAGTATTCAATACAACCTCTAAGTATTTTTTAAACTCTCCACCAATAGCAAGGGCAATATCACCGAACACTGACAGAATCTGTGGCTTCACAGACCTGTGGACATTCTCATTCTGACAAGGAAGAAAAGGAAAAGTGAATTAATAGAAGTCAAAATTTGACCCAAAGACTCAGGAAACTTTCACTTGTAATAAGTGACTGCTAATTTTATTTCATTTAAATTTTTCTTAGAGATAGAGTCTCGCTCTATTGCCCAGGCTGGAGCGTAGTGGCATTATCACGGTGATTCTGGGTTCAAGCGAGCCTCCCACTTCAGACTCCAAAGTAGCAGTGTGTGCCACTGCACCTCATTAGTTTAAAAAAATTTTTTTTTATTTACAATGGGTTTGCGGGACCTAACCCCATCATAAGTGAGGAACATCTATATTTATTTTTCCTTTGTACTTTAACCGTTTTGTTTTTTTTAAAAAAAACCAAAGTACAGCACACATTCTGCACACATTCCTTTAACCTTACAATCTTTCTTTAGCATCATCTGTGAAAATGAACAATTCCCTTTTCATAAGCCCACAGCCAATGTCCTGCGAAGTTATAGCTCCCCATCACAGATCTTAACGTTTAACTTCTTTACAATTGATGATTTCTTCAAAGACTGGTTAACTAGATTGTGTGCAGACACTCACCCCCAAATTCTCCAGCAGAAGCTGCATCACCTCATCACAGAAAGGTATGATGTTGGATTGCAGGGCACGGCATAAGTCTCCCACTAAGCCCACAGCTGCCAAACAAACCTGCCAAGAATCAAGGAGATAAGCTCACAAATAGAAAAGGTCACCCGTGGGTAAGGCATTATTTTTCCTAGCTGTTGGGCCTTTATCACTTGAACCTAGAGTCAAAGAAGAAAACACTTTCTCTACTGAGATTAATTTTTAACAACCTATATGACAGGAGGAAAACTAAGACTACCTGAGATATTGTTAAGAAAGGACAGAAAAAAACCAATAATCAACCAGGATGGTGGTGGCAGAAGTGGGTGGTTTAAAAAAAAAAAAAAAAGAAAAAGAAAATCCTTGCTCTTCAGGATGCTGATAGCTCAACTTTACAGCTCCCCTTGCATTAATACTGCCTAGGCAAATAGTCATCTTGTCCTCCTCTTTCTGGTGCATCCAGTATCTTGTTTTTCACTGATCACTTCCAGTTCGATGCACAGGCAATGAGTAAGGTAGCTCGACTTGTAGGACAATGCATAGGGGAAAACTACCTAGGCTATAGGAACCCGATTTTGTCTATATTACAGTACCAGCAGGTATATATGAGAATACGAACATATTCTGAAAAGTATATCCTACCTGGTACTCAGCATAATTTTTCAATCCAATGCCCAAGAAGGGTTTAAAGGCCTCCATGTACTTGAGGAATTCACCACCCAACACTGTAATGGAACAAACTATTAGCTAAAGGCGGCACCACAGAATAACAGAGTTGAGTAAAAATAACCCATCCTAGCTCTCCTGAAATGTATTCACTCAACAGGCTGGGTGCAGTGTGAATTAATTACTGATCCCATTATGAAGGCATTAAGGCTGTTGCACATAAACCAAATTTATTACTGCTGGAAGGGCCTAACTCTTAAGCTATAGAGACAATACCAATCTCCACAGAATAGGGTTTTACTCTGGCTGAAACAACAAAGTGGTATGGCCCTCAAGGAATAGCAAGGTTAATTTTGAATTGGCTGAGCCAGCAATACAGCCTCTTGTTCACCCCCTCATCTGATTATAACATGTCCTCTCTGCAGGCCAGCTTCAAAACAGGGTCCTTAGGCAATCCCATCAAGGGCTTAACAAGCCACAGCCAGGAAAAGCAACACTGGGCTTCAGGTCCAAATCAGCTACTCCAGGAGCCAAAATTAACTTCTTTGCCCTTTCAGGGTGGTCACATGTTGCCAGACCAGTTGGATCTAGGTTATTTATGCCAGAAATAGGTCTGGGTCTGCAGAAGAGTGATCCTCAAGTAATGGTCTTAATAATCTACTCACAGGTGACCCCCTGAAGAGGCATTCCAGGTTTCTAAAGTGCTTTTTAATGGCCCTTCAAAGAGTCTTAAGTTAGATATGGCTTCCCCAGAGCAATTTTGCATAGCCTGATGTGTAACAATCAGAAAATTAATTCCTAGAACTCACTTAATGTTTTATTCCATCCCTTACCAGGCACCCAAGAGGTGTCAACCTGAGTCCAAAGCATTACAACCTGAACCAGGAGATACCAAGTGCCAGGAAGGAAAATAGAGACTTTTGCTTTCTCCACCTTTGATAGGAGCCAAACCTCAATAAAGCAAGTCGACTCGCAGGGGTAAGAAGGAACGTGATGAACATGAGATACGTAATAACAGTTTCCCCCTCTCAACAGCACTGCCAGTCTCAGTTGCAAACTGGCTCCCCATTTACTACAAGGAGAGTGGCAAGGCAGTTATAAAAACTTACACTTAAGTTCAACCTAACTTTGAACTAACTCATGCCCAGTAAAAGGACTATGCTTTCTGCAGTCAGAAACTCCTGTATTTTAAAGACATTCCCTGCCCCATTACTGCTCACTGACCTTCCACCAGTGTGCTAACTGCCATCAGGGCGTCTTCTTGTACTCCCCCAGACCCAGCTGTGCTTTGGAACATCCTCAACAGAGAGGCCATAACCACATCAGAGATCTGCAAAGCATCTTGATGTTGCACTTTCCGGAGAACATTCTGTGAAACGGACAAGAGTTTTAGGATGGGTCAATTCCATACCTTCCAATCAAAATGCTACACCTTTTCTTTCTGAATCAATTAAGTCCCTTGATTCTTTTTTCTTTTGTAAAGTCGAAATGTACTTTTTATACGCAAAACCTTTGACAGTACAAATCATCTGCAATAAAACTTTCACTTTAATATCTCATTTCTCAATTCAGAACAAATGGGAGCTGACTGTCCATCTTGCAGAAAGTCATGCCCTCTGCATTTCATTTTTGTCTTACTGTCTGACAAATCCACTGGTAGGTAAGCTTCCATATTCTAGTCTTACAGTTAAATTACTTCAGCTTTAAAGGTCATGTCATTTTAGAGCTCTTATTCATGAAAGAAACAAAAAGCAAACCTTCCTGTATCCTAACCCATTTACACATGATGGTCTAGAAATAGTCTTGATAAAATGAAGCCAACTTGACTTCTCTCAATGCATACTCATCCAACTTCCCTCCTTGCTCTTTTGTTTGCTTCAACTAATTTCACTGAATCATTCCTATATTTTGTCTGATGAGAAAAGACCTCCTAATAGTCATGCTTTAAACAATAAAGTCTGGGGTAAAAAAAGAAGAGAATTCACAGATAAGATAAACTAGTGTCACTGAATATTAACATCCAGTACCGTAAGCTTCAGATACAAAGTTCCTGGGTATTCCTGCTCTAAGGGAATAGCTCCTCAGCTACTGCATGAGTGACATTTCATTTTAGTTTTCTCAGTCTCTCCTCAGAACAAGAGTCTACTATGAATACAAAGCATTATAAATGATAATAAAGCTTCCAACAGCAAATGTTTCAAAAGATGATAGTAGAAACTCAAGGCTGTACTTTTAGCCAAGTGAACAATAGCTGGGAACTGAATCTGACTGAGCTAGGCTTGGACAACCTAATGAAAACCAAGACTAAAGTTGCCAACACAGGGCTAGGTGTGGTGGCTCACTCCTGAAATCCCAGGACGCTGGGAGGCCAACTCAAGAGGTCACTTGAGGCCAGGAGTTGGAGACCAGCCTGGGCAATAGCGAGACCCCAGCTCTACAAAAAACAAAAAACTTAGCTGGGCATGGTGGCACGCGCCTGTAGTCCTAGCTACTTGGGAGGCTGAGGCAGGAGGACTGCTTGAGCCCAGGAGTTTGAGATTGTAGTCAGCTATGATGCCACTGCACTCTAGCCCCCTTGCAACAGAGCGAAACCCTGTTTCAATAAAACCAACAACAAAACAAAGTTGCCAACACAAACTAGCTGTATAGCTGGGAGGGATCATCACATACCGAATAGTTTGCATCCCTACACTGTGCAAAAGACAAATTGGAATTTTCTGGACAGACAAGAAAGGAAGGCAGGAAATTACTCTCCCAATCAGTCATAGACCAAAGCCTTCTGAAAACAGCTTCCGACCAGCATTATCTATACCATTTCAGAGTTCTGCGTGTATATGAACTTATACTGAAATATGAATTCTCTTCCCTGGAACTATTAAGAAGTGACAGGCAACATCATACCTGAAGAGTTGCGCAGAGTAAAGACTGAAGGTCATTGAACTGGATCCTATCGGATGTGCTCTGGATATGTGACTATGAGGAAAAGAAGAAAATGTAATGTTCTAAATAAAAACCTGGCAGTTTTGCTGCCGTTGCCTGGACCATTAAATAACCTTTACTAATGCTAATGTAAGAAGGTAAATAAAAAACATACATAATGCATATACTGGAACGCATGTACGAGTCATCTGTGACAAGCAATACAAATGTTACATTGTAGAAAGAAAAAAAATAAAGAAAATAAAAATTAAGAAATAAAAAATTATGTCTGCATCTTTGGTTTCCAGAAAGAAAAAAAAATTGAAAATAAAAATTAAAAGAAACAAATGCTAAGTTGTAATTGTTGTATCTTTCTGAGAAAATATATAAACCCCAAAAAGAGAGAATAGTGTAGAAAACAGACCTATGTGTCAAAAGTACTGCCTGTTCCCACCAATAGCCAGGAGCACTCTTAAGGCTTACCTCCATCTGAAGCACCTGTTGCAGTCGTTCCATGATGACCAAAGTAGTTTTCTGGACTGCAGGGTAACAATCCTTGGCACTGTTTTTCACAATTTCCATTAGAGATTCATACGCAGAACTCCTCAGGTTGTTCTGGTGTCCATCAGGTCTATAGGGAACACAGCAAAACTCTTAAAGCCTCAACTGAGAAAGGACAGAGAATACAGACACTGGCCTAAAATAAGAACCCAGAAACTGAGATGACTGCAGATCTGGTTTGAGTTTGGCAACACAATATTCAAGAACCAAAATTTAAAAAGTCCTTTGAGCCAATGGCTATATTCATTATAGTCTTCAGACTTGGTTACAATTTAGAACGCCCCTTTTGGAAATGGGCTAAAATTATAGGGTGAAAAATAGTTTGAAATGGTAAAGAACCCATGTGGACAATTTAAGAGGTTGCCTGAATAGCTATAAAGATATCCTAATTTTCTTCCTTCATCTCCAAGAGATGTTTTATACACAATCTTGAACAGAGGCGTGGAGATGAACTATTTAAGAATGGAAGATTTTATACCCAGCTCCCTTCCTCATGGGTTACTTTGCTCATGGCTTTAGGTATAGCTGACACAAAATAAGAATGATTAAAGGTCATCCCAACTTATAATCTCTTTAAACAACATTTCAGGCCAGGCGTGATAGCTCATGCCTGTAATCCTAGCACTCTGGGAGACCAACATGGGAGGATTGCTTAAGGTCAGGAGTTCGAGACCAGCCTGAGCAAGAGCGAGACACCATTTCAACTAAAAATAGAAAGAAATTAGCCAGACAACTAAAAATAGAAAAAATTAGCCAGGCGTGGTAGTGCATGCCTGTAGTCCCAGTTACTCAGGAGGCTGAGGCAGAAGGACTGCTTGAGTCGAGGAGTTTGAGGTTGCTGTGAGCTAGGCTGATGACACGGCATTCTAGCCCGGGGGACACAGTGAGACTCTGTCTCAAAACAACAACAAAAATTTCAAAAGTCTGTTTCTAAATCAGCTGTGTTTAACCCCAAGTTCTTTATCCCGTATCAAAAATGACAGCTAATGATTTGATGTTGCAATCAAATTCAGAATGAACAACATCATGTCTTATACCATAATCAAATACTCCTGTTAACTGTCAACATTGAAAAATGGAGTCTGCTGCTACAGGTGGCTTGGCCAAAAAAAAAAAAAAAAGAAAGACAAGGAAGAAAAAGGAAGGAAGGAAGGAAGGAAGGTAGGTAGGTAGGTAGGTAGATAGATGGATGAAGGGACCTCTCTAGATCAATTACTACAGCAGTCCCCAACCTTTTTGGCACCAGTGACCAGTTTCATAGAAGACTATTTTTCCATGGCAGGGGAGCTCTGCAGTCCCTAACAGGCCACAGACCGGGGGTTGGGGACTGCAGAATTACTCTCTAAAAAGAAGTAGAGAAATGAGACTACTTCCAGACATTAATTATAAACTAAACAGTTCTAAGATAGGCACAGTCTACATCTTTTTCTCTTTCATTCTCTCTTGTATTTAAACAAATAATCAATCTACTATAGGATTATTTTAATTCCTCTAGAGCAGGTAAAGGCTTGTCTTGTCTCAGTGTATGTTTCTATGATTAGGCTAGATATCTTCCACACAGCAGGCAGGAGTTGGATGCAAAGACATCACCCATTTCTATGGAATATCAGTTACCTGTCTGTGGTCTCTAGGAGCTTCTGAACTATAAGTTCAAATGAAGAAGATAAGCAATAAGTAGCTGGTTCTTCCTGATCATCAGCAACATCTGCAGCTTCATAAGCAGCTTCAGCCAGACTGGAGAAAGCCTGAAATGCAGATTTAATATTAGTCCTAAAAAGAATCCCACACCATCGGCCAGGCACGGTGGCTCATGCCTGTAATCCTAGCACTCTGGGAGTCTGAGGTGGGAGGACTGCTTGAGCTCAGGAGTTCCAAGACCAGCCTGAACAAGACTAAGACCCTGTCTCTACCAAAAAGAAAAAAATAAAATAAAACCCAGCTGGACGTTGTGGCGCCCATCTGTAGTCCCAGCTACCTGGGAGGCTGAGGCAGAAAGACTGCTTGGAGTTCAGGCATTGGAGGTTGCAGTAAGCTACAATGATGCCACTGCACTCTACCCAGGGAAACAGTGAGACTGTCTCAACAACAACAAGGATTACCTCATTTTTCCTTAATATACCTTGAGCAGTGTTAATGAACTTCCAACTTTTTCTGTCAAGGTCATCTCAAGACAACTAGACATTTTACAAGCATCTTTTTAACTATTTCCTGTTCGTTTTGTCTGATAATCTACCCACAACTCTCTAAGCAGCTGAGTACTTTCACCTACCACCAGTATCTGCCATTTCATTTCGTTTCCATTCACAGAAAGGTTCTTAACCCCATTCTTTCCTTATTTGAACTTCCTTCCCTATACCTCCCCCTAAAGGTCCCTTATAAATTACACTGAGCCTATACCGATGCAGCACTTAGTCTACCTACCTTCCTTCCCTCTTGCCCCCTTCTCAGCCATGGTACTTTCTGTAGCCAATGACCCTCTACCTTAATCAAAACTTCTTGTCCCCAAGCAACTCAATAAAGAAAACCAACTCCAGCTAGTTTCCCCACTGTGTTACCATGACTGTTCTAAGTGGTTCAGGAACCAGTCACCATGAGTCAACTGCTCCCGCTGACTCCTGCAGTTAGCATCTCCCCCACATTTTAATTGAAGAAATTAAAACGGAGATGCTATTCAGAAAAAGCTTTCCAGTGAAGTAGATCCATTTCTCTCCCACACCTCCTACTTGCTTGCAAATGGCTCAGGCAAGCTCCTTTTCTTATGAGGAAGAAAATTCCTTACCCAGCACACATTTGAAGCCACTCTGGGTTCAGCACTGAGGCCCTCAATCAGACACTGCAGCAGGGGAGCCAAGTAGACATCATTGATGGCAGCTTCAGGGAGCAGTTCACAAATTCTGCCTACAGTCCATGCAGTTGTATCTCGAACAACTACACTGGGGTCTTTCATTAATTCTATTAGGGTGGGCATAGCCTGAAAATACAACAGTTATTAGCAAAACAAAACAAAAATCAAAATTCATGTTAAATGCTACATTAGAAAAGGAAATACTGATGTATAGGTTAACTCAAAACACCACTAAGACGCTTCTGTCATTTTAAAAGACACACTTGTGAAATATCTATCAAAATAATAAGAGTAAAATATGAAAAAGTCGTACTTTCTTCAACAAAGCCTAGTATAGAGCTTTATTAAAAATTTGGTGAAAATGCTTTCAGTAGTCTGCATTGAATTACTCAGGTAGCGATCCCAGAATACAATTACGATGTCATCTGGCTATATTCTGAATTCTATACACACTAAACTCAATTATAAAGGACTCTTATGTCATTTACAATAGCAAAACAAACACATTTCCATAAGGATATTTTCATTACATAAATGTCATTTTTGTCCAAAGGATGGAAATAATCCCATCATTAAAAATTATGGGGGAATGTTTATAATAGAGCACTAAAGGGAAAAACAAGTTATAAGATGACTTGCACAGTAAGATCTCCATCCTATTGCAAATATATGCCTACAGGGAAAAAAAACTGCAAGAATAAATACTGAGCTAACAGTGTTATCCCTAGGCAGTGAAATTAAAGATGATTTTTTTCTTTTTGGCCTTTTCTGTATTTTTTCATAAGTTTCTAGGTCACATGACTTATGTAATTTCTTAAAAAGCCAAGAAATATATTTTACCCTCGGTGACAGCAAATAACTATCTAGAAATAAACTTTGTGGATGACTACAGTTTTTTTAAAATAAAAGCACACTTTCAAGGAAAAACTTTAAACAAACAATAAATATCCTACTTTCCACTCCAAAAATTCCCTGGCTTCACCTGTATAACTAGTGGTTTGAGCTGATTAGGCTCTGGTCCTTCCAAGATACAGCCAAAAGCCATCACTGCTGCATCCCGGTACCGCCAATCTGGGTTCTTGATGTGTTCTTTAATGAAGGGAAGGACATGTGGCACAATGTCATCTTCACAGCAGGTGGCCAGAAGCATGAGGCACACCCCTGCTGCTTTGCAAGGGTTCCAGTCATCATCATCATCATTTTCATCCTAGTGAAAGAATACAGCACAAGTTTTTGTTCAAAGAATCATTTTTAACTCAAAAGATCCTGTGAATAATCCCAAATGTCTTCAGAATTTAAGCTTCAGGGAAGTAAATATAAAACCTTTCTATTTTATCTCTTCCACAAAGATTCATCACAGCACAGTGTTTGTTAAAAAAGATGCAGATAGATGAAGATTACCCCCAGTACTATACAACAAGAAAGAACAAACTTCATCTACACGCAACAACAAAAATACATCTTGAACACATACAGTAAAAGGCAGAACAAACAAATTTATGTGGCCAGGCGCAGTGGCTAGCATTCTGGGAGGCAGAGGTGGAAGGACTGGTTGAGCTCAGGAGTTCGAGGCCAGCCTGAGCAAGAGTGAGACCCCATCTCTACTAAAAATAGAAAGAAATTAGCTGGACGACTAAAAATATATAGAAAAAATTAGCCAGTTGTGGTGGTGCATGCCTGTAGTCCCAGCTACTTGGGAGGCTGAGGCAGGAGGATCACCTGGGCCCAGGAGATGGATGTTGCCACTGTACTCTAGCCTGGGTGACAGAGTGAGACTCTATCTCCAAAAATAAAATGTATACGCTATATGACTCTATAAAGTTCAAAACCAACCAAAATTAATCTATGGAGTTAAAGGTCAGGAAAGTGAGGGAGTTAATGACTGGGAAAAAGACATGAAGGAGTCTTCTAGGTGCTAGTAATTATTATAGTTCAATAAAAAGTTCCAAAAAGAAACGATTTCATTAATAGCTCCCCTTAAGTTAGAATCCAGATCTATCTTCCTTCTTGTAGCTATTCACACCACACAGTAATTTAAGGCAAGTTGTCTGATGTTTCCAAAAAAACAAGAAAAGAAACGAAAAAAAAAAAAACACATAAAGAATGATTTGTTCCCAAACAAGAAAAGCACGACAAAAAATATACAAAAGCAAAGACGCTAAGTCAAAAGATAAAAATAGCAACCGTAAAACTGAAAGACGAAATGAAAATTCAAGGGAACACCGGGTCCATTTTGAACCAAGCCTATCCCTACTTATCTTTGGAGACTGCTATATTAACAGAGTCATATACTTCTCTAAAAACAATTACATTCCTGTGTACAAAGAAATTTTGCAGCACTGTTTCCTCAAAGCACTGTCAGCTCTTTTTTTTTTTTTTTGAGACAGAGTCTCACTCGGTTGCCCGGGCTAGAGTGAGTGCCGTGGCTTCAGCCTAGCTCACAGCAACCTCAAACTCCTGGGCTCAAGCGATCCATCTGCCTCAGCCTCCCGAGTAGCTGGGACTACAGGCATGCGCCACCATGCCCGGCTAATTTTTCTATATATATTTTTAGCTGTCCATAT
>JAQIFY010002021.1:0-13689 GCA_028533085.1 Varecia variegata | reverse complement strand
ACAGACACACACAGAAAGACCACCACGTGAGGACACAGGGCGATGACGGGGTCTACACACCCAGGAGAGAGGCCTCAGGAGGAACCAGCCCTGAGACCCCTTGATCTGGGACTTCCAGCCTCCAGGACGTGAGAGAACAAATGTGTGTTTAACCCTCCCAGTCTGTGGGACTCTGTTCCAGCCTCCAGAACTGACTAAGACACATGTAAGTAGTTGAACTTGAGTATTTTCAAACCCTTCGAAGTAGAACTCACTTGCACAGTGCTGTCCTGTAAACATCTCATTAAAATCCCCTAAGTCCACAGCGACACTCTATTGTATGTTAATTCTACAGAGGTAAACGTTTTGAATTTAATTTACTTTTAATTCTGTCACTTAGAACTTTCTGGAATTTAGAATGGCTGTTCTATGCACATCTGGAGGAGTGAGGGTTGTACCTGGTGCCAAGGTCCTTCCCAACTCTGAGTCTGTAATTCAAAGAAGAGGAAGAGGGAGAGGCAGAGGGCAGAGGGCACGCCAGGAAAGGACGGGCTAGGAGAGAGCCCTGGGATTGTTTTCTTTCTTGGTGGGAGGTGCAGGGAGGTTGCTATAATGATGTATTTGGATAAGCGTTAGTTCATTCCGGAAATTATACAAGTGCATATCAACATCACACCAGGTGTCCAAGCATTTATTAAATGCATGAATGGAAAACTGGCAAGAAAAGGCCGGAGCGTTCAGAGTGGGCTGGGAGCAGGTGGTGGCGGTGGGAGAGGGTGTGTGGCCCGGGCAGAGGGACCCAGGGCTCCAGCAGCCCGAGACCGGAAGCAGGTGGGCATGCATATATTGGGGCTTCCTTGGAGCCACTGGGCAGGCTTGGGGTGTCTGTGGACTGGCGGCAGGAGGGCAGCTTTGGGAGGCAGGAAAGCCCAGAAGCCTCCGGAGCCTGCAGCAGGAGCCAATGTGCAGGAAGACAGTTCCACTTCATCCTGGGGAAATAGGGAGCTACTGAACATTCTTGAGCAGGTGAAGCCAGCAACCAAGAAAGGTTCTACAAAGTGCAACTTGGGAGGACATGCAGCTGTGCAGAGGAGGGCAGGAAGGCATTTATTCATTCAATCATTCATTCACTTCCTCCATTAATACACACAGAATGCTAAACTCAGTCCCTACACCAGACCTAGGGAGGACCCCCAGGGAGCGAGTCCTGGGGACCCCAGGACCCCTGAAGGGCCGACTGTGACAGCTGCGGGTAGGGCCAAGCCACACAGGGCCTTGTGACCACGTGAGGACTTGGTGTTCACCCCGAGTCGCTGGGATTTGAGCAGACGAGTGACCCCGAGTGGTGGCGGTTCCTATGCCTCTTTTCTTTTGTCTTTCTGGTAAGACCTTTATTGAGACAGAATTTGTGTAGCATACAATCCTCCATCGTGAAGGGTACAATTCAGTGGCACTTAGCACATTCACAATCTTGTGCAACCCCCACCTCTGTCTTGTTCCAGAACATTCCATCACCCCAAAAGGAGACCCGTCCCCATCAGCAGTGACTCCCCAGTCCCTCCGCAGCCCCTGGCAACCACTGACCCACCTTCTGTCTCTGTGGTTTGCCCATTCTGCACATTTCATGGAACTAGAGTCACACACGACTTGTCCTTTGCCGTCTGGCTTCTGTCACTGGGCACCCTGTCTCCAAGGTCCACCCACGTCGTAGCGTGTCAGCTTCGTTCCTTTTCATGGCCACATAATTTCCCACGTGGGGTGGACCACGTTGTGTCCGTTCATTCCTGGACCGACACTTGGCTGTTTCTGCCTCTTTGCTGTTGTGAGCACGCGTGAACGGCTTTCTGGAGAATGCATGCCTGCAGTTCCCGGGAGGACACCTGGGGTGCAATGGTGGGGTCCAGCGTGGTCTTGGGACCAGAGCCCCCAGGCAGGCAGCTGTGTGGGGTAGCTGGGGAGCTCGGGGGCCGCCACGGCTCCGCCTGCCGTGGCTGCCCTGCCACACCCTCCCTCCCGGAAGCCCACCCGACTCTCAGCGCACCCTGGGGTGGGACCCCCACTCTCAGGTTCCCGACGTCCCACTCAGGGCGCGGAGTGAGGAAGGCCCCACACGCTTCCCAGGTAGGGGTCTGCTCCCCTCCGACCCTCACGCGCACCTCATCCCCGCCAGGTGTGTTCACGCGGCGTGTGCGCGTGCGCGGCACAGTGCGGAAGGCTCAGCCCCTGACCGCCCTTCTCTTTCCGCAGACAAAATCCGAGGGTCTCCCGAGGTCACGTCCGTGTTCCTGAACGTGGAGCGCATGTCTGCGCCGACCAAGGTGCGGGGACGCCCCTCGCTGGGGCTTGTGTCCGCCGCTCCGCGTGTTGAGGGGGTCGCGCCATAGCGCTGCGCTGGGCCGGAAGGGGACACGGCACCACGTGATGGCGTCGCGCGCCCTGCCCTGCTCTGAGGCCCTCGTGGGTCCCTCACTGGGTCTCCCCTTTCCCAGAAAGAGCTGGAAGCCGCCTGGGGCGTGCAGGTGTTCGGCCGCTTCACCATCGAGCTGCACCTCGTCCGCTGCCACGCCCGCACCAGGGAGGCTGCAGGTGGCGCGGGCCGAAGTCGCCCTGCTCAGGTGCGCGGGGACGTCCCAGCCTCCTTTCGGTTCCCGGTGTCTGAGCATCCGGGGTGCGTGCGCAGGGAAGGGGCAGCTCCCCGCCCACAGACGGTGCGTGACCCGCCGCGCGGGCACAGAGGCCCCGGCGCCCGCCCCGCCCACCCAGAGATCCCACGGCTCCCGCAGCCCCGCGGGGGAGGCCGTCGCCGCCTGGTTGTCGCCGGGACAGCACGAGCGTCGCGGCTGCTGAGTCCGTCCCGTCTCCCCGCCAGGTCGCACCTCAGAGCCGGCGTCGCTCACCTGCACCGACAAGGCGGCGGCTCCCGCTACATCATGGGCTCAGGTGACGTGTGGCCACGTACCCGAGGACGTTGTCACCGGGTGCTGGGGGGTGGGGGCACACCAGGTAGCCACCCTCGCAAAGCGGATGGCAGATCCCGGCGGGGCAGGGGCCAGACGTGGGCTTAGCCTGCTGTTCACGTTCAAGCAAATTAGGACGTTGTAGCGATTCCCTACGGCTGCCCCCACAGATGAC
Source organism: Varecia variegata (assembly GCA_028533085.1). Classification (NCBI taxonomy): domain Eukaryota; kingdom Metazoa; phylum Chordata; class Mammalia; order Primates; family Lemuridae; genus Varecia; species Varecia variegata. The sequence continues at coordinate 10,578 of JAQIFY010002021.1, read as the reverse complement.
CACAACTGGGGCTTAAACAGCAGACACGTGTCCCCTCCCAGTCCCGGAGCCCAGGAGTGTGAGACGCAGGTGTCTCGGGCCGCGCTCCCTCCGCAGGCTCCAGGGGAGGCTCCTTCCCGGTCTCCCAGCTCTGGGGGCTCCAGGTGTCCCTGGGCTTGTGGCTGCGTCACTCCAGTCTCTGCCTCCGTCTCCACGTGGCTTCTCCTCTGTCTGTGTCTCCTCTGCTGTCTCTTAGGAGGACACCTGTCATCGGATTTAGGGACCTCCCTAGTTCAGAGTAATGTCATCTCGAGATCCTTCACTAATCACATCTGCCAAGATCCCGCTTGGGGACAGGATGTGGAGACAGGTCCTCTGACGCCGCCCTGCAGCCCCGTAGAGACACCGTCCCGCTGTCCTCCTCCCTCCTCGTCCTGGAGCCCCCTCAGGCGCTGAGCGCGCGAGGCCCCGTCCCCGCAGGGCCCTGGGTGCTTGTGCGCGGCTGACGGCCGGGAGGACCGTGCGGGCGAGTCCTTCCTGCAGCTGCAGCAGCGGCTGCTGCGGGACGAGGCCGCCAAGCTCGGGAGGGCCCTGGAGAGGCTGCGGAAGAAGCGGCAGGTCCCGCGCAGGCAGCGCACGCGGCAGGAGTTCCCGGTGGTCTCCGTGGTGGGCTACACCAACTGCGGTGAGTCCCGGGAGGGGTGGGCACGGTCCGGGAGGCTCCGCCCGCGGACGCCTGGGGACGGCGGCTTCCGTGGGGCAGCGGGGGGAGCGGAAGGTGCCGCCCCCCAGGCCCCACGGCGACGTCCGCGAGCTGTCAGCGCTGGCGTTCACGGGGCGTCCTCTTTTGAAACCGTTTTCCAAGCGCCGAGAAACAGAAAACAAAACGGGACCTTTGCGTTTTTAAATCCATGCCAGTAGACACCTCAGAAGAATCAAAGCAGCTCAGGTTTACAAAATGAAACTTCCCAGTAAGTGTCAAGACGCATCTGAACCCGGACCTTAAGCGCAGTCTCACGCGGGACACGGAGCTCTGGCTCCCGCCTCGGTCGCGGCGGAGCAGCCTCAGGCAGCCTGGGTCACACGACCGGCACAAGAGCCACCCCCAGCCTCCCTGCCCCGCCCGGTGTCCCCTCAGCACCTGCCCACCCTTGTCACGTCCGGGCCCTTCCGTGTGCTCGGGAAACGTCGGTGTGACCAGCCCAGGGCCCAGTGCTCTGCCAGCTTTGCTCTGTGTCCAGGACAGGTGGGGAACTCCCCTAAAGCCTGGAGCCACACAGCCGGGGGCACGTCTAGGCCCGAAAACACATTTTATATACACGTAAATCCATACTGTGTGGGGAACACGGAATGCCATGGCCAGGCTGAACCACACGGACAGCTCTGTGCGTCTGAGTGATGCGTCAGGTTTCTAGGCAGATCCCGAGGCTGGGCAGGCACAGGGGATTTCATGTCAGGGTCCGAGTACACACCATGTGTCAGGGCCGTCTGTCCACGGGTTCCACATGCACGTCACGCATCGGTGTGGTCTGTCCACGGGGTTCATTTCAGTCAGAAATGACTGGCGAGCACTCCCTGACGTCTGCAGTGTTTAAGCCACTGCGGCAGAGCCATTTGGCGCCGTTGCTGGTGTGGCCCCTCACTACACGGCTCCCACCGCGTGTACCCCATCATGCCCTGCCCCGTGTGCAGCACGACCTCCCGTGTGCACACGGCTGCCCACACTGGGCCCTGCCCCGTCCCGCTCAAGCAGAGACCTGTTGCGTGTGTCCGTCTCCTGTCTGCTCTGAGAGCCCCCGGGCTCAGACTGGCCCCTGGGCAACCCCGGCCCAGCAGGGCGGGTGCCCGAGTTGCACACTGCACGACAGGGGACACGTGAGGGTCTCTCAGCAACACCTGTCCCGTGTCCTAGGAAAGATCACACTGATCAAGGCGCTGACAGGCGACACCGCCATGCAGCCCCGGGATCAGCTGTTCGTCACGCTGGATGTCACGGCGCACGTGGGCTGCTGCCCTCACGCATGACAGTCCTCTCCAAACTGCCGCACGGCCTGATCCAGTCCTTCTCCGCCACCCTGGAGGATGTGGCCCACTCGGTGAGTGTGGGACAGGCCAGGGGCCGGGGTCCTCAGTCCCAGACACGACGCGGGGGCCAGGACCCCTGGACGCACGCAGACCCGGGGCCAGAGCGCGGCGGCTGTCAGGGGCCTGGGCAGACCCGGCCAGGGGACGCAGGAGGCCCCAGAGGGACGTCAGGGAAAAGGTCCTGGAATTTGGGTGAAGCCTGTGGTCCGGTGACTGGCGTCTGCCTCACCGGCCCGTGGTGACAGGCACACAGCCGTGCTGCAAGGAACACCAGGGAACTGGCAGTTCTCTCAGAGTCTAAAACGTTGCTGAAATAGAAAGATGATTTAAAAAATTTTAAGTGCATCCAAACTAAAAACCAGCCCCAAACCCTGATGTGATCACCCCGCAGTGGAGTGGGGACGTCCTCCTGGTGGCAGAATTAATTACACAGGCATTTTTTTCTTTGATGTGCTCTCCAAATTTTGCATAATGCACTTCTCTCCAAAACCTCTGAGGAAAAAGCAAACTTTAAAACATGAAATCGTCTAAACGTTTTTGTAAGATCTCACAGAAGGACACAGCGAGCCCAGAGCCCTGAATGAAGCCGGCGGGCAGGGTGGGCGGCACCGTGCCAGCCCCTGCGCTGGGCCCACTGGGGACGGCAGCTCTGACCAGCGGCCCGGCCGTCCTGCGGGATGTCATCGTGCACGTGAGGGACGTGAGCCACACGAGCCACACCCAGAAGGCCAGCGTGCTGTCTGCGCTGCGTGGCTGGAGCTGCCGGGCCGGCTGCTGGACGCCATGGTGGAGGTGCACAAGGTGGACCTGGTGCCCAGGTGAGCGCCGCCCCCAGGGCCCCCGTCCCCGCATGTGGGGGCTGGGGAGCTGTCCCCTGGGTCCCCCTCGCTGCGCACTCAGCTCCGAACAAGTGGGTCTGGGACTCCCCCAGCTGTCCCCAGCGCTGGTGCCCACGGCCGTCCTCACCCCCGCGTGTGCCCGGTGGGGTTGGCTGAACCGACAGCCCTCGTTGCCTGTAGAGCCTGTCCCAGCGTCACCCACAGGCCCCGATCACCCGGCCGTCCTCCCCCCCTTCTGGTCCTTGCCCCCACACTCACCTGTCCACAGCCCTCTCCTGTCACAGGGGTCGCAGCCGGGGGGCACAGGGAGCCCCCCCGTCTGGGCCCTGTGGGCGGGTGGCTCTCAGGGACCTCTGACGGGCCGGGTGGTCCCAGGCCCCCTGGGTGACTCTCAGGACTCCCCTGGGCAGGTGGTCCCCAGTCTGGGCCCCGTGGGCGGGTGGCTCTCGGGGACCCTTGTGTCTCCAGGACACCCCCAGGCTGAGCAGGGTCTGTGGCATCCCCGCCTCACACAGGTACAGCCCCGCGGAGCCCGGCGCCGTGGCTGTGTCTGCCCACCCGGGCCGGGGGCTGCAGCGGCTCAAAGCTGAACTGGATGAGGTGGTGCTGAGGGTGACGGGGAGATGGGTCCTCACCCTGTGCGTGCGGCTGGCGGGGACCCAGCTCAGGTGAGCAGCCTCCCCGGGCGGGCGGGCCAGGTGTCCCCTGGGCCTCTGGGTGTGTGGGGAGAGCCGTGCGTGCCAAGGACTTCGGGATGCACGGGCCAGCTGGCGTGTTTCCGAATGGACCACAGCAAGTCTGTGACCTGCTCCAGCATCCAGAGTCCACGGTCCTCACTGGCACCCACTGACTCTAACCCTGACCCTGACCCTGACCGTAACCCTGACCCTAACCCTGCACCCACTAACCCTGACCCTGACCCTGATCCTAACCCTGTACCCGCTAACCCTAACCCTGCACCTCCTAACCCTGACCTTGACCGTAACCCTGATCCTAACCCTGTACCCACTAACCCTAACCCTGCACCTCCTAACCCTGACCCTGACCGTAACCCTGACCCTAACCCTGCACCCACTAACCCTGACCCTGACTCTGCACCCCACCAGGGACACCAAAGCTCCGAGCAGGGGCTTGGGGATGGGCACTGGGTTGGGGACGGTCCAGGCTTCCTTGAGGACAAACGTTAGCGTGACGCTAACCACGTCCTTCGGGTCCCTGCTGGTGTCCGTGTCCCCAGCTGGCTGCACCGGGAGGCCACGGTACAACAGGTGGGCGTGATCCCCGAGGACGGGGCGGCCGACCTGAAGGTCGTCATCAGCAGCGCTGCCTACGGCAAGTTCCGGAAGCTCTTTCCAGGGTGAAAGGACGCCTGGTGGCCGGGGAGCCGCATCTTTGCAGCGTAGGACGAGTGGCCGCCTCCGTGTGTCTCAGCTCCCGGCTCACTCCTGGGCGTCGGTGGCAGTGACCGCAGGGCCGGGGCCCCACTGCCCCCGTGGGCAGCCGCACGTCACCCCGACGGGGCCGGCCGCTGGGGTGCGGGAACTGCTCGCCCTCCCAGCCGTTTCCGCGCAGGACGGGAAGACCGTTCCATGTTTGTGGTTCCTCCGGAGCCTGCTGGGAGCCGGGGCCCTGGTGGGCGCGGACGGTGGCTTCCCGTGCGGCTGTGTTCACGGGTCACAGACGGCGGCCTTGCTTTCTCACCGTGTGGCCGGAGAGACGCCTAGAAACCGGCCTCCTGGCTGCCCAGGATCCCCGTCCACAGGGTGCGAGAGAAGCAGCTCTACTCACGAGGAGGCGCCAGACGGCGGTGGTGTCACAGGCGTCCGCTAAGGGACGGAGTGACACAGTGTCACCTTCACGCGGCCAGGCAGACTCACCCCTCACCGGCATGTCAGCTGTCGTTGCCGATAGGGAAAATAAAATTTCCTCCAGCTTCCAGATGAGCAGGACTCTTGGAGCAACCCCCGCCCCCCCACGCACAGAGGCGGTGACGGGCCCGCTGCAGAGACGGGTCCTCAGCTCCAGGAGGGACGTTCCGGGCTGCACCGCGTCCAGGGTCCCGGAGTGTCAGGGACATGCATGTGCGTCTCGCAGAGGGGGAGCCCGCACCACGGCAGGGCTGCTACGGAAATGCCGAAGAGACGTTCAGCAGTGACCCCTCCCTGTGGGTACCAGGGACAGGTTTTTAATTGTTTTCCTCAGACTTGTGTTCACGATGACACTCACCAGTGTCGTTTAGGGTTGTCCCAGATCGTCAGCATCCAGGGACAGGTGGTAAAATCTCTGCACCTCTCCTGAGTGTGCACACGGGGTGCAGGGACTTCTCCCAAGGCAGGGTGACAGGCGTCCCTGATGAGTGAGGCTCCGTTGTGCCCATGGCCCCAGCACCCATCGCGTCCCACACCTCGCCCAGGATCCGACTGCAGTGACTCTGCAGACTTGGGAAGGTGTGGTGGGCAGAATGGTGTCCCCACGGATGGCCACGTCCTAATCCCACATAGGAGACAGAATGATGTCCCCAGGGATGGCCACGTCCTGATCCCACATAGGAGGCAGAATGGCGTCCCCAGGGATGGCCACGTCCTGATCCCACATAGGAGGCAGAATGGCGTCCCCAGGGATGGCCACGTCCTGATCCCACATAGGAGGCAGAATGGCGTCCCCAGGGATGGCCACGTCCTGATCCCACATGGCAGATTTCTACAACTGCTCCTGGAGAGCCCCCACCCTGCCTCCCCATGGCCCCTGGGCTGAGTCCCGGCCGTCTCCGCTGTGTTCCAGATGGGTCCCGGTCCATACTGAGCCTCCTTCCCTGTTGCCATAGTTACTGAGTAGCACCTCAACCTGTTTTACCTCTTACAGCGTCTGCCGGTTTCCATGACGTCTCCTGCAGGTCCCCAGGACCTGCCCTGCCACAGCTCGGTTTTACCCCGGGAGACCCCACAGGTCTTCTGGCCTCCATGACCGTCCACCCTGTGTGGTTTTAGCCACTGCTCTGCGGTCACTGTGTCCCAGAACGTGGTGGGGACTCCCTCTCATGGAGCCCTGGGTGTGCAGGACGGCAGGATCAGCTCCACGGGGCCGGGCGACTGCTGGCTGAGACGTCCCTGAGACAATCTGAGCTGTCACCCTGGACCCCTAGGCCGTCCATGGAGAGCTCAGTGCTGGGTGGGGGTCTCGGGGAGCCCAGAGGACAGGGTGTGGGTCTCGGGGACCCCGAGGGCAGGGCATGAGGAGGGAACAGCCTTTCTGTGGGACTGGGACATGGGCAGCCCCCGCCCCAGCGCCCGGCTCTCCGACGGCGGCTCCACTCAGCCTGGCTTCTCCCATCCCAGCTGCTGAGCTGGCCGTGCCCAGGGGAGAACAAGCCCCAGCGTGGGACGCAGGCGGTCAGAGGAAGGGGGTCTGCCTGGTGCCCCTCGTGCCCCCATCACGGGACGTGGCAGGGGTGGCCCCGCGAGGCCGCACTGCCGGGTGGGCGCATCCGCAAACACCGAGCGCTGTTTCCGGGCAGCCCTGCGGCCCTGCAGAGGCGGGAGGGGGCAGGCGCGCTCCCCCCGCGGTGGGGAAGCTTCCGGCACGACTGGGGGACGGAAAGATCTTTCCGACGGCTCATCCTCCTGAACGCGGAAGCCTGGGAAATCCACCTCCAGAATCACATGCAGGTTCCTCAAGGCCCCCACGGAGCAGCTTAAAACAAGACAAAGCTCGCAACCCCGCCGGTCCTGCAATGTTACAGCAGAAACACACCGGACAGGGAAGAGGCGCAGGTGGATTTTTACAACTCTCTGCCCGCCAGTAAGTGCTCCAGCATTTTCTAAAGGTCCTTCCCGCATGTCACCCCGGAAGCTCCCAGAAGCACCTGGTGGTTCACGTGGTGACAAAGCCCATAAACACCGTCGGGTTTTGTGTCTTTTAATTCTCTACAGTGAACGATGGGTGTGAACAGGTGCTGACCCCGACCCCAGGGAATCCTGATGTGGACCTGTGAGGCCACCGTGTCCGACTTAGCCCCAAACACGCTCCTTCATCTCCCGCGTGTCCTATCCTGACCTTGACCCCTGACCCTGACCCTGACCCTGACCAGCACTGAGCTCTCCATGCACGGCCTGACCCGGTGGTCACCAGTCTGAGGTAGCTGACGGGACGCGGCCCATGTGTTTGTCTTTGGGGATTTCAGGCACCCTGGTGTAACCGCGGCGACCAGGCACCGAAGCACGAGCAGATTTGGTTTTGGAGAACGACGGATTTGCTCCCAAGCCGAGCACATTCCGACACGGGTGAGACCATCGCTTCCACGGCCGCCCCAGAACCCGGCGCCTGCTGTCCCGCCACGCGTGACGCACTGACACGAGAATCCCCAGGCGCCCTCCTGGGACGGCGGTGAAGGAGTAAGCAGGCCCGGGACCCACCGTGTGGCCAAGAACTGGAACCAGCGGCTCTGACGAGCCCCCTGCCCGCGCTGCGGTATCACCGCGACCGTGGAGCGTGTGGTGTAGTGTCCTCTCGGTATCACATGCGGAGCAAGCGTGAGCCACAGACACACAGACGTCTGCCACGAGGACGGCGGCGCTGGTGTCTGCCTTGCACCCGCGGGACCTTAGTTCACGGGTGACGCAGGGCCGGGAAACACCAGCTGGTGCGTGCGAGTCCAGCGGGGCTGGCAGGTGTGTGCGGGAGGGGTGCACACGGTCACGCCGGTTGTCACCGGCTTTAAGAATTCGATAGCCCTAGGGGGGACGGTCCCTCCCCGGGTCTGCAGGGTCCCCAGTGCCACAGCCTCGAGGACACAGAGATGAGGACACAGAGTCGATGTCACCGGCCCCGAGGTCACCTGCATTCAGCGCAAACCACAGCAGAACTCGCAGGACGGAGGTGAACTCAGAGCCGCCGACGCCGGAGTCCAGGGGGACAGCTCAGGGTCACAGCAGCTTCTGGTTGAGTCCGATGACGTCACTGACAAAGCTGTCTGCGCCGATGAAGTCGCCGGCAATGACGTTGGTGCAGGGCGGGCCAGGCCCCGGGCGCTGCTCCCGCACCCAGGCGCACAGGCGCGGCAGGCTGGGCAGCGTCAGGCCCCACAGGGACCGCGAGGGGTGCGCCAGGATGTACTCCAGGTTCTCCGTGAGGTTGATGCCCGCCACGAACAAGCCGCCTGCAACGAGGGGGCAGCAGGGGGTCACCGTCCCTCCGTGCACAGGTCAGGGGCCCCGTGTCCCCGTGTGCCTCCCTGGGAAGGACTCGTAGCACCAGCTATTGGGGAACAAGGGGACCCTACATCCCCCCCCACACACCAGGGTTACGGGGACACAGCCCTGGAGACCCAGAGCATCCCCAACACGCCACAGGTGGGCAGGAGACACTTGGGACCAGGGACTCCGTGATCTGTAAAAATCCATCTCGTTGAACCAACGGACACGACAAAGCAGAAACACCACCGACCCTCACAACAGGACCCGCCACGGGAGACGTCTGCAACACGGACACAGGACAGGAGCTGGTTTCATAAAGAAGTCTAACAGGCCAGCAGCAAACAGGAGAACCCAACAGAGAACCGGCAAACAGAAAAAGCAATGCACGACCACATGGGTCCCTGAGAGTCCCGCTCACAGCCATGAGACCAGGACGGCCGGCGGACAGGACCCGAGGGACTCAGCGTGCGAGTGGCCGGGGGCCAGGCACGGTCTCCACGGCGCGTGTCACCAGCTGTGGCACAGAAGAGGGTGCCAGGTGGGGCTTAGTTAAAGGAACCACGTCACACGTGTGAGGTGGAGGCCATGCAGCTGTCTGGCAAGGAAGGTGGAAGCTAAATTATGACGTTGAATTTGAGAGACAGAGACAGAGGGAGAGAGGGAGATCGTGGGCGTGGCTGGCGCTCCGAGCTGCTTGCGCGGCCCCATCCCTCTTCTGTAAGTGACAGTAACGACAGTCCCTTATTTTATGCATTAAAAATAAAACACAGTCAGGGCGCGGTGGCTCACGCCTGTAATCCTAGCACTCTCGGAGGCCTAGGCGGGAGGATCGTTTGAGCTCAGGAGTTTGAGGCCAGCCTGACCAAGAGCGAGACCCTATCTCTATGGACAACTAAAAATATATATAGAAAAAACTAGCCAGGCGTGGTGGCGCATGCCTGTAGTCCCAGCTACTCGGGAGGCTGAGGCAGTAGGATCGCTTAAGCCCAGGAGTTTGAGGTTGCTGTGAGCGAGGCTGACGCCAGGGCACTCACTCTAGCGCGGGCAACAGAGACTCTGTCTCAAAAAAAAAAATAAATAAATAAAGTGAAATAAAATACACGGATTTCTTGGTCCTCAGGAGAACGTAGCCACGACCTCATCAGCCACCCACTGAGCCTTTTTCCTTCTCTCTCCTGCATTTAAAATGCTGAAGGTTCCAACCTCCCCTTGGAAAAGAACAGCCCAGCTTGTCTGCGGTTTGTGCTTTACCAACATCTCGGCCTCATAAAGCTCCGTCGACTGCGATTTTTGCTTCGGTCGTTCGAGTCCACACACACAGACGCGCGCGGTACCTATGTGCCCACGCACGTGTGCACACACACACAAGCATCTGTGACTTCTGAATTCCTTCACTTGAAAGTGGAGGTGAACCCGCGGCCCGGGCAGCGGACGCCCACCTGGCCCGTGGAGTCTGCCCCCGCGGGAAGCCCCTTGTACCTGGGCGGCCGCAGCTCTTCATGGACTCCAGGTAGCGGATCAGCGCCTCCGTCTTCACCTTGTCCCCCCACCAGTAGGGGATCCCGGGCCACAGCTCGCGGTGCCGGCCCACGCAGCTCTCGTCCTCGTAGGACACCAGGACCTGCTGCTCCCGCGACCAGAGCTCACGCAGCGTCGGCACCTCCTGGCGGGGACGGGGTGGGGTGCAGGTCAGAGGGCGCCGGGCTGGGCTGTCTCTACCCCGGCGTCCGCGTCCTCGGGAGGCCATGGGGCGTGGTCTGTCAAAGTGGCCCCCAGCACACATGCACCCAACTCGTGACGACACCCCTCGATTAGCGCTTAGTGCAGCGAAGATTAACGCGCATGTTAATAGACTTGTTTTCCTCTTGTTCATCTGCCTTCTGTCAGGCTAAGTCACAGGACCCTGGCCACAGAGCCTGGGGCCCCTCGCTGCGGAAGCACAGAGACCTGCTGGATCGCGTCCCCCGGCACCTCAGCGGTCACAGCCGGGACACCTCAGTGATCACACATGGATGCCTCAGCCATCTCACCAGGGTACCTCAGCGATCCCACTCGGAACATGTCAGCAGTCACACCCGGGACACCTCAGCCATCTCACCGGGATGCCTCAGTGATCCCACTCGGAACATGTCAGCAGTCACACCCGGGACATCTCGGCAACCTCACCAGGAAGGCTCAGCAGTCTCATGTGGAATACCTCAGCCATCCCACCAGGATACCTCAGTGATCACACATGGATGCCTCAGTGATCTCACCAGGATACCTCAGTGATCACACATGAATGCCTCAGTGATCTCATCAGGATACCTCAGTGATCACACATGGATGCCTCAGTGATCTCACCAGGGTACCTCAGTGATCCCACTCGGAACATGTCAGCAGTCACACCCGGGACACCTCAGCCATCTCACCGGGATGCCTCAGTGATCCCACTCGGAACATGTCAGCAGTCACACCCGGGACACCTCAGCCATCTCACCGGG
>JAQIFY010002020.1:0-13691 GCA_028533085.1 Varecia variegata | reverse complement strand
GTGTGTGTGTGTGTGTGTGTGTGTGTGTGTGTGTGTGTACACCCACACGAGTTCAGGGGAAGGAGAGAAAGGAGAGATTGGAGCGGAATCATAAAATCTCTGGGTCAGAACCCAACCCCTCTCCACAGCCCCACTTCATTCAACAATGGCAGCTTCCTCTACAACCTTCCAATGTCATGGTTGTTTGGGATTCCCTTTGGAGAAGGGGACCTCATTACCATCCCTTTCCCAAACTCAAGTCAGAACGGTTTGTCCCAACAATGATTAGGTGATCCCCAAATCAGTGGTGGGGAACTGGCCTAAAGCCTGGCACTCCATAATGTTTGTCCTGTGAGCAAGTGAGTGAATTTCAGCCTAATTTCCTTAATATGTTTACTTTCAGCACCTAGGGTTACCATCGTGAGTGGTAGCAAAGGGGGCCACTGATGAACCTGGCTATTTAGACATTTAGCAATAGTGCCTGTGTGAGTGTCCACCCCAGGACTGGCTAATGCAGACTGTAGAAGGGTGGGCCAGGAGAGCCCTAGATCCCAGCGAGGCAGCAGACAGATCTGTCCCTTGGCAATCTGAAGACCCAGATTCCTGATCCAGTTCTCCCTTGCTAGGGCTTAGGTAAGTTACTAAATCTTCAAGCTTTAGTTTTCTGTAAAATGTAGATAATTCTATCCACCAATCCCAAGGATAGTCAGATGAGATAACAGATAAAAGCAGTCTGCTGACTTCAAAGGACTGCCTGCCAGATGTTTTGAGTTGTTACTGTGCAGGGTAGCACTGCAAATATGCACCTTTGGTTATCAGTTCGTCCTCTGTCCTACTTCTTTATGAACTAAGCTGCCTTTCCACCTAGAGAGTCACTGTTAGTAAAATGGATATTCCTCCCCAGGTCCAAGTTGCTGCTTCTTCTGAGCCACAAGGTAAGTGATCATTCTCAAAGCGACAGATCAGTCTAAACCCGACAGCCACAGAGGCAGAAACACAAACCAAACCATGTCTAGACTCAGAAAATTCAGTTTATGTGATCTGGCAAATGAAAACTGTGGTGCATTTCCTTTCCCCATCCAAAAAGCAGCCAAATGCTACAGCCTGCCTCCCTCCTCTTATCCCCCTTCTAGCTCCACAGCAACCAGAACGCCTCTGGCACGGGTGACCTTACAAGTTGCCAAGTGGCTACAAACCGGGCTGGCTCCACAACACACAGCTGCCTTGGGAAGCGCTAGTGAGCCTCACCGTTCGCACTACACAATTTGCAAGAAAAATCATGTCCTGGAGGATGATGTTTTGAAACTAAGTTTACTATATATTAATTCAATAAAATCAGGTTACCCCTCCCCCGAAAACCTGCTTATAATTTTCTGAGCCTAGAACCTAAATTATTTCATATATAAACACATCTAATAATACCTTTGCATACACTGAATTTTCCAGGGATTCAATTACTATGAAAATGGAGAGTATATTGTGAAGAGTTATTTATCTTTTAGAAAAATCCAGGCACTGATGCCAGCACTGCTCTCAGCATGTGAGTCCCCCAGACAACAGACGTGTGTCAGTCAATATCTGAGGCCATGATAAGGACAGTGATTCCGAGTGTGGTGTCTGAACCTGACTATGGCACCACGTCTCCTGGTGCAGGCTGCCTGCTATGTCCTCTCCCTTTATTTCTCTTTTGTATTTCAATTAGGGCAGTACAACTGGCTTCTGATAAATTTATAGGTAAGTAGGTTATATTGAATATAAAGCTTATGTCAGAGTATGGAAAGGGTATTATGAAAAGTTTGTGATAAAAAGGTCCCATTGGGACTGGCAGGGCCAAGAGCCACTGATTTAGCTTCTTGGATCACAAGGCAATGCCGTCATCAAGTCTAACTCCCAGACCCTTGCCTAAACTCTCCCCACAGTCACAGCAGAGGAAGTTTGGAGAAGGATTCTGCTTGTCACAGCATATAACTCCAGATCTAACTTTGTATAAAACAGGATCTTCATGTCTCTGGGGTGGGGTAGGGATAAACAAGGACTTCCCCCTCAAAGACCAGAATGAAAAGAGTTGTTTCTCGGCAAAAAAAACAAAAATGGAAGCAGAACTGGGCCATGTCACTTACAGAGGTCTTCGGTGCCAGCTGGGGCGAAGGCAGCCATGGACTCGTACAGATCCTCATCACAGCCAGGGTTGAGGGAGCATTTCATGAGCAGGTCTGTGGAGAGGTGGGCCATGGACTCGTACACGGCGTCAGCCTCCTCCCCTTGCATCAGTTCCTCTTTGATGTGACTCTTGAGCATGTCCACAGTTTCCTGCAAGAGAAGACGAGAGCGCTGGCTCACTGAGACAGCCTGGCTCTCCAGGTGGATTCGGCCCCCAAGTGGGCTTGCGGGGGCCAAAGTGAAGGTCCCCGGGATTGCAATTGTTTGCGTGTATCTAGATTTTTCCCTCCTGACCGAAAGCTCCTTGAGGCCAGGCTTCTCACCTTTTTTTGTTTCTTTGTTTTGTTTTTTGTTTTAATCTTCATATCTTCCCGCAACACTAAGCATGAGTTATGCACTCAAGAGATACTTGTTAAATGTCCAATGACCAGAGGATACAAATTAAAAATTACTTTCCCATGAGCACCTATTACGTGTCAGGTACAATGCTAGGGATTTGCCTATACATTATTTCATCATCCTCTCCACCACTGCTTGAGAATAATATTCCCCAGTTTACAGATGACAAAAACAAAGCTCAGAAAAATGTAGTGTCTTACTCAAGGGCTTGCATTCCTGGCTTTTGATCTTCCCACTATGCCCTAGTGGATCCTCAGAAAGGAACAAATCACACAAGAGGGTGTGACCCTCACTGAGTAGCCACACGGAAACTCAAATGGGTTAAGAGGGCTGTAGCTAAGGCGTTCTTGCACTATGTGTAGTCAGAGGTCCCTCAGTAACTTCATAAACTAGTCCCTGTTCCTTCTGCAGGCTTCTCCAAAGTGCCTAAGTTTCCAGGGGTTCCTCCCTCGGTTTTACACCTTATATGCCCCAGAGGAGAGATGGTCTTGGATGAAGTGCCTGATGCCAGAAAGGCTGCCCCTGTCATCCTGCCTCCAGGTGTTGTGAAGCCAGACAGCTGACTTCTCCGAAACCTCTGCACAACTTTTCCTGGTAAGAAACTTTGGTGTTTCACAATCCTTATTTCAGCGCTAACCCACAAAAATCCTCGTTTTCATCATCACTACCCCAAGAGAGCTAATCTTTTATTGACACTCTGCTAGTTTCCTGGTGAGACCCAAGAGGACCAGGTGACAGCTGTGCAGTTGCAGACTCAAGATCTGGCCTTTGGCTTTGATGTGGTGGAAAAAGGAAATGGGACAGTTCTCAGAGGCCGTAGGCAACATGTAGGGACAAGCTTTTGGCAGCAACACTGCAGGTGCATTGGCTGAAGGCGACTATAGTCAGAGAGCAAAGATGATATGAACCAGAGTAACTTCAGGGCGAACTGAAAGTGCATTTTTAACCTCCTTGTTAGATACAGCAGGATAACAAGCCCTGGCTTTAGCATCAAACTCGGTTCAAATCCCATCTCTGCCCTTTCAATTTGTGGCCATTGGCACAACTGCTTTGGCTTTCTAAGCCCTTTTCCTCATTTGTAAAATGGAAATCACAATACTGTCCACTTCAAATGACTATGGTAAGGATTAATGATGCATTTTCAAGTCAAATAAATTCAATAGATACTGGTTACTACTCTGAACACAGTACATCCTTAATAAAGGCTATCAGCATGGAAATGAAATGCTATATGTTCTACATTTGTGGCTTCTAAGAAAAGCTGAGTAAATGCCCTAAGACTTTGAGCACCTTTTAGTCTCATTTATGACAGTGATGCCCAGAACAAGGACTCATGTATTCTATTCAAAACACTTATACACCCCAAAACATTGGGAAGTCTCCTGTGTGTGCCTCGGGGAGTCACTGCCTTGTAGATTCCCCAATACAGAGCACAGAGTTAAGTTTCTGGGGAGGCGTCAGGCTCACTCCTGTCTGGAGGTCAAGAGCAAGACCACAGTGTGTTTATTGCTCCTCTGGAGGTCATAGCTCCACATGAGAGGCTGAGCTGTTCTCAGGTGCCCTCTGCACGTCTGTGAAGGAAGAAAATCAGAAACAGGTGGAGTCGGAAAGAGCAGCTGCCTCCCAGACAACCGAGGCAATGCTGGGGCATGGAATACGATGTAGACATGAGGTGAGATCAGACTCAGAGAAAGACCCAGAAGCCAATGATCAAGGAGGAGCTGGGGGTCCAAGGCCAGATGAGCAGACAAACCAGGTGAACCTGCCTGTCCTAAGGGCAGACCCAGGCAAGGGTCAGGAAGAGAGACGGTCAGCAGGAGGGGGGCCTCAGAGTTGGCCTCCCCAATGCCGTCTCAAGTGCAGAGCTTTCCTGTGGTCTGTGCTCAGGAAGGAGCCGATCCCAACCACAGTTCCCCCGGGCCTGAAGGTGGGCGAGGTAGCTGGAAGGTGGAGGGAGGTGGGGATGTGCTTTCAGCAGATTCACTCTATAAATGTCTCTGTAAATTCCTTGAGGGTAGGCTTCAGTGCTTTACATGCTTTATTTACTTTTACTCTCAAAACAACTCCAGGAGTAGAACTATTATTATCTTCCTTCTGCATATTAGGAAACTGGGAGAGGATATGTGACTTGCCCAAAGTCACATGGCTAACAAGTGTGGGTACAGGAACTTGAACCCAGGTCCATGTGACTTCCAGGGCTCATCTCTGAAGCCCACACATACCGCCCACTGCCAGAAGACGTGGCTGAGGACACGCTAGAGAGGAAGTCTGTCCACGTCTTTGGCGAAAAGGCAGCCCTAGAAGCACACAGCGCATTCCAATCCCGGGCCTCTCGCCCTGACCTTACCACATACTCGTCGATGAACTGCCGCAGGTCCCTGAAGCCATGCTTCTCGGCGATGGTATTGGGGTAGTGGCCGTGCTTGTTGGCCACACTGTATGCCTGCAGGGCTCCTGGGCAGGTGAGCAGCAAGGCAGTGAGGTTCTTCAGTCCGTACTTTGCAGCAAAATGCAATAAGGTGGGCAGCTCTTCATCCCTCTGATCTGAAAATTGTCCAGGAAAACTTAACTGACAGACAAAAACAAAGGCACAGGGCACCCTTGTTCACAGAGATGACACTGCCAAGCCTAGCATGGCATCCAGTAGGCACTCAGTCACTACTTACTGGTTGATTGACCTAACATCTGACAGCTTCCTTTTGTGGCATCACTGAAGATCACATCCTCAGATGACAGAGGAAGAGATATTTTAATAAATTAGCAAATCTAATAATTAATATCCTACCTTCTTCCTCCACAAGGATTGGAAAATCCTAAGAAAAAATAGTAATTAAAAATGTGCTGGTGTTTTAAAGGCTTAACCAGCAGTCACAAAGTACAATAGGAATCATGGTTTAACCTTTTCTGCAAAGTTCAGAGCACTTTAAAACTAGTGTTTCGTGCTGATTGAAAAAAACAGATGTTTACCCTCTTAGCTCTTAGTCTCAATTTCATATTAAGTATGCCAAATAACCCAGGGTATGTTACTTAGCTTTCTGCAGCCTTTGGTTTTGAACCAGACTATCTCAAAAAGACCTGAGAGGATTAATAAGACAGTATTCAGTGAGGTTCTTGTTTAGGAGAGATTGTGGACATTGGTATTAATGCACATGAGCCCCACGACATCAGTTAACTCTCTAGCTGCTGGGAGGCACAGTACTCCTAAAAGCCGTAGGACCCCCCCCACCCCCCTCCACCTACTGAGGTCTGAATACAGCAAGTTAAACTTGAAAATGGACATGTTTGTGCTGTCGAGTTGGAGGACCTATCTCTTTTTTTTCCATAAAAGTTGATTTCTAAGACCAAGAATTATATATATATTTTTATATAATTTTAGTTATATATATATTTTTTAAATGACAAACCCAGCTTCCTATTCACCAGGATATGACCCTTGGAATGAAGGTTTTGAAAGTGTCCCTGGGATGCCAGATTTTCAGTTATGAAATACTCTCTCCTGAGCCCCAAGTTTAAGAGTAGAGAGTAGTAACATCCACTGGAAGTGACACAAGAACATGCCACAGTAGGAAAATGGGGAGAGGCAACAGGACAGAGAATGCCTCCGGAGAACGCCTAGAAGGTCATGCAGCCTCATCCTCATGGCTCTCTAGGCTATGGAAGGATGGAACATGGGCAGAAGGTAACTAGAGACTTGGGTCCCCTTTGTGCAGTGCAACCACGGTGTGAAGGAAGGGCAGTGTCCACAGAAACACTACCACAGGCATCCTATGCAGAGTCCCAGGGACCATACCCTTGCAAGCAGTGCGACCCCCCCAGCTCCCAGCATGTCACATGTGCACAAGAGAATGCTCTGCCCTCATGGATCAAGTTTTGTTTAGGGCCTCCCATGAGCCAGCCACCCATGAAGAGCTCCAGCCCTCGCTGATCCAATAGCCTAGCAAAGAAGATAGATACAGCTGAGGAGCATTATGACAAAGGCACCCAATGTGCTAGGGGAGCCCACAGTGGGTGGATGGAACCTACTGGAGGCTTGGAGAAGGCATTCTAGAGGAAGTGCTACCCAAGCTGCTGGAGGGAGGTGAAAAGAAGTTAGCCAGGTGAACAGCAACCAAGGCAGAGAAGAAGAAACTGTCTTCCCATGAGTCAAGTGGCAAGAGACAGGTGAAAGAAGTTGGTATCTGCCATACAGCAGAGGGTAGAAGCCCAGAGCAGGTGAGGACAGAGAAGAGGGCAGAAATGCAGCAAGGGCCCCTTGGGAAGGGCCTGATAACAGGTTAAGGAGCTTGGACTTTATCTAGAAGGCAAGTGGGAACCAGACATGTTTTGAGAAGGGATGAAGTATTCAGATTTGCAAATCAGAAGAATCCTTGGCTACTCAGTGAAGAATGAGTCCTTCTCAAAGGACAGGCTGTGGAGCAGGGACCAGCAGAAAGTGCACACATGGTGCACGGGGTGCTGAGGCCCACAGGCTGGAGTCCGTCACCCCACTGCTGGCTTCCTGGTGTTTCACTGCTGACTTACTTGTCATCATATCTTCTTCTTCCAGCTGGTTGATTCCAAAGAGATGCAGTCCACTCGCAGGGATGTTGTTCTTCAGGGACTCCGTCAGCAGTTTGTCAAGGGTCTCTGTGTTGTAGGGCACAATTTTAAAGGCCTGAAGACAAAAGTGAAGATGGTCAGATTTTAAATCCAGCAGATTCCAGAATGATAAAGCATTAGCAGAATCGACATGCCCAGAAAACTCAGGTTTCCCTGCAACATCCTCACCTGACACATGAATTCCACAGGATTCGCGGCATTGGACAATAAATTCCCAATTTCTTCCATGTCAGTGTAATAGCTGATGATGGTCTCACACACCACTAAGTCCCCGGAATATATCTTCAGAGAAACATTCCCAGATGAAAGGTCTGAACGGAAGAAAACATACTATAAAAAATGCCCAGGAAAAACAAGGGCCTAGGGAAGGGTGGGTGTGGATGTACATGCTCCATCTAAAAGGCGAGGAAACTAACTGGGAGCTGGAAGGACGAACTTGGCAGTGAGCTGGGGGGAGCGAGGGAAAGTGCAGATGTCAAAGGCGAGGACACCAGCCAGGCAGGGCTCTGCGCTGACTCGACTACCCTCACCCTGTCTGCAATTTAATTTTCAAAGGATTCTCATCTTTTCACTCAGTGCTATAGGCCCAGAGCCTCAATGAACAGGAAGAAGATTGGAGTTTAAGGCACTTTATACCAAGGCTGAAGGTGAGAGGGCTCCTAGGGAGTGCAACTGCGGTTTCTGCCACATTGGACCAGCTGCTGTCATGACTACGCGCTCACTCGCCCTGGGGCGGGATTCTACGCCACAGGAAGGGGTTTTGAGGGGGAAAGAAAACATTAAAAATAAACTAACCACAAAGATTCAATTCTCAAAAGAGGAAATTCAACAAGTAGAGAACATGGAAAAATATTCAACCTCACTAGTAATCAAAGAAACGCAAATTAAAACAACGGACTATGATTTGACGTCAAATTAGCAAAGATATTTAAGATGGCAATGCCTGGAGCTGGTGACGGCAGAGCAGACGAGCGGGGATCCGCTGCGGTCTCGTGGGAACCCGGGGCTACTTACTGGGAGCCTTCACGGAAACGGTGTACTCATTCTCCAGCCTGGCTTCCATCCTTACGGAGGGAGAGTCCTCGGGAGAAAATTCTGCTTCCGTCGTCACCCTCTCATCCAGCTTACATCTCACTATAACGTAGACAGTGGTTTCTGCCTGCAACGGGAGGTCGGTCACTGTCCCCACTCCCTCCTCGAGCCCCTTTGGGTGCTGGGCCAGCGGGTGTCCCCAGCTCCCGCAACCCCAGCCCTACCGAGTGAGGGTCCTCCAGGGCAGGGTGGGCTCTGCCGTCCAGTGCTGGGCAGTGAGCTGTTTGCCACCAATCCCAACGACACAAGTGACAAAAATCGAGAGTTAACATTTGTAAACCATTATAGCAATTTGATGGAGTAATTTTATGCTTGTTGAATCTAATAATAATAATAAAACCTGGGGCTCGTATTTTATGTCTTTTGGTTTCATTTTGTATAGTATTTCTTTTTAAATCTTTTTAATAAAATCATCGGTTCATCGCAGAATTGGACGTTTTTAAAGCAGATAGTCAGAGGAGCACTGTTCCAGACTAAGCTTGCTGCTCAAAGTGGAGTGCAGGGGCCAGCAGCACCGGCATCCCTGGAAGTGTATTAGGAATGCAGAATCTCAGGTCCCCCTGGACCCACCGAACCAGTCTGCACTGTCACTCCGAGGTAACGCCTGTGCACCTTACAGTGTGAGAGGCACCACCCTAGAGATGCTCTCTTGGGCTCTGTTCCTCATGCTGCTCCTGGCTGGGCAAAAATAACTTCTTGGGAGATTAATTTTCCCAAAGCACCAAGCAACCTGAATAGTCATTTCACCTTGCTTTCAGATCTCACGCCAAGTCTGCCAAATGGAATTCATCCTGTTTTGTTGTGCTGGTTAAGCCGGAAGAATGGTCCTCTCAGACTGAACTGGTAAGGACACGCCCTCCAAAAAACGGGGGGAAAGAAGAGATTCCTGGCCATGGCTAATGCCAAACGTTTATCCTAGGATTCTGCTGTAAAGTCCTCAAAGTAGCCCTTCATGACAAGGGCCACAAGCAGGGTGCGGCAAGCTTGGATTTTACAACAGGTGAGGGAGTGGGTGTGGTCCTGGGTCCTGGAGGCTGCTGAGGGGGAGCACACCTGTGCTGTGGTTGTCGTTGCTCCTGCTGCTGCCCCAGCCCTGTCCCACATGAGCCTTCTCCCTGGGAGTAAGGGGCCAAAGGGGATGTGTGTCTCCTCTGCTGACAGTTAGGACCCAATCCCAGCCCAATCCTCCCAGATCCAGAGACCTAGAGTCAGCAACAAGGAGATCCTAGCTTCGTGGGCAGCCAAGTTGGGCGAAGAATGAAAGCCTAGAAAATCAGGGAGGTGAGTGAAGGGAGTCAGGCTTTGGTTCCAAACCCCCTTTACCCACCGGCACCCAACAGCCTGATCAGAGGGCAAGGAGAAGGCGGGAAATAGCATGAGGAGACTGAACACTGACATGTCCCCAGCTGCCTTGCCAGTGGGGAAAAGGGATAAGATGGGCTGACTATAAAGGACAGGGAGTGGTTGGGACCAGCAAACTGGAGGACACATGTCCCATGCAAAGGGCTGCTCAGCCCCAGCCAGACGTCTCAGGCCTAATATGACCAGATGGAAAGGAAGCTGGAAACACACATCTGTATGTCAAACTTTTAAAACATCATGCAGTCCAAACCAAACATGTGTATGAGTCAAATCCAGCCCAAAGAAGCAAGTGGCAACCCGCATGTGGGAAGCTCTTGCCCAATGTCCGGTGGCCGTGGGCTGCTCAGAAAACCACTCGCAAGGGCAGGGAGGCCAGTGTTTCCCATTGCCAAGGCTCCCACACCCTGTCGTCTCGAGGAGCCCACAGCTTAGTGATGAGCCTGTAGCCACGAAGAAACATCTGCTATCATAAATGCTGCACGTTTTTAACAGGAATGGAAAAATAATGAAAACTCATCAAAATCCATGGTGATATTCAAATGACAGTGGCTCATCAGTTGAGCCATCACATTCAAGTCACTTAATAGTATATGCCTCACCCCTGAAAATGCTAGTCACGTGATGCTTAGCCATTTATCTGATCCATTTAGCAAGCGACATTGGCCAGTAAGTTTCACCTAGCAAGCTTCAAGGCACTCCCTTGGGCCATGCCAGTGGCCAACTGACAGAGAAGCAAGCTCTCAGGGTGCCCCAAATCTCCTTTCTCCTTCCTAGGCTAGCAGGAATAGACACGGCCTCTAACCCCAGGGTTGGCGTACGTGTCTGGAATGCTGGTCTCCCAGCCGCGTGCTCTGTGTTATTGATCCATAAAACGAAAGTCTTAGATTGACAACACACACATTCCTGGGCTCATCTCCCTCTGACTCAAGGGAGCTAGGTGTGTCCAGGGCCCAGGTGATGGGGTGCCCAGAGGAAACTCCAAGGAAAGTTCACAATTATACTGAGGTGCAATGTGAGAACCCCACTCCTTTTACTGCAACAAATGCATCCATTTGAAAAGCCCATGTTCTGACCTTGATCTACCAGGGCCCCGGAAGTGCCTACCCCACAGCGAATGCGGTCCGGCTGCACCACCATCAGGTTCCCAGGCGAAGTCTCCGGCGGCAGGCTCTGCTGCTTTGAGTAGGGAACAACCTTCTCGTCTTCAGGCTCAGTGTCAGTGACTGAGTCACAGCCAGAATCTACAGAATAGAAGATACTGCTAAATGGGAACAGAAGGAAGGAGAACTGGTAGACGTGTTCCACCCCATGAGAGCCCCAAACATTACCAAATAGGAAATGGCTCTACATGTCATACAAATACAGGCTGAAAGGGGTGACTCAGGAAATCATGAAAGAGGACCTAATGGGGAAAAGTCAGCCACCACGTAGGCCACAGGGTAGGATGACAGCGACAGGATAAAGGTGGCAGGGAAGGCCAAAAAGTCTGAGGCTGCAAGTCTAGTCTCAACCAGCAGGATGCTGGAAGCTTCACCTCCAGACTTCCTGCAGGGCTGCAGGGGTGTGAGGAAGGGAGGCCCTTTCCCCTCAGGTGGGGTCAAGAAGGGACTGTCCACTTAAAGGTCATCCTTGGAACACTGAGTAAAACCTGTGGTGTTCAGAAAGCCATTAGACCTCAGGATCATGGCTAGACAACATGCCGCCTCTGGGAGCAGCAGTGAAAAGCAATCATTTTCAACAAACCTTAGGTCAGTCTAACCAGGTACCAGATCAGTACCACAGCCGACACCTGTGCCGTGGGAAGATTAGAGCATGTGCAGATTCGGAGCTGGCGAGCAGGGGTGTGCGACTGTGTGGGGCATGGTGCAGAATGAGATGATGCTGAGAACCTTCCAGAGCTCTAAGGCAGGGGCTCTTCACCAGCATCTGTTGATTAATAGACCTGCCTCTGAGGTTGTGTGCAAGATTGTGTGCATTTACCTATACCTTTCTGGAGCTAGTTCAAAGCATTCATCAGATCCTCAAAGAGGGACGGGACCCCAAAATGGTTAAGAATGGTTGCGAGGAGAGAGCAGCTTCATTCAGTTCCTTTTTTGGGCTTGCTCTCATTCACCCCTAAACCACTTATAGAACCAGCCAAAGGTATTAGGCACTTGCAGTGACATGAGGATGAATCAGGCACCAGCCCTGCCTTCAGAGAGCCCATGATCTAAAAGGGCAGGAGAGGCGAGAGGTGAGGGTTAGACTGGCTAATTCCTGCAGGCTGGCCTCCCGGGAGAAGGTGGCCTCTGCTGAGCTTGTGGCAATTGTCCTGCCACAATAGAATGCTGAGGTGATATGCTCCTCAGAAAGCTGTAACTTCAGGCTTGCACCCTAGACTCCAGGTCATGCCAGGAAGAGGCTGTGCTCCCACAACCATGGAGGCTGAAGTGGGGGAGCAGGGATAGGGTGTCACCACATCCTACTGCTGCAACTGAGGCATCAACCACTGCTCAGGCCAGGGGAGGGGCTGGGGCTTCCCCAGGGGTGCAGCTTAAAAGCCCCAGAGCCTCAAGTGGAGGTCCTGTCCCAGAGCCTGGTATCTGGCTCTCCTGAATGTCTATGGGCTGCCCCAGAGTACAATGGGCAATGAGGCACGTCCCCCTGCTGCTCTTCTCCACTCTGTGATTTCTCCCAAGACTCACCATTCCAGAGGCCTGTTTGAGTGCTGCCAGGTCTTTGACCTTGTTTGTGTAACAGGCAGAATCTAGTGTTAAGAGGTGGAGCAAATGACCCTGGGAGTTCAAGCAGGGCGATATGTTTTCAGCTGGCCATCAGAGCCATCGGTCTCCTACATCTCTCCTTTCCTTTCCAATCCTACTGGCTCTCCCCTCACTCTGTGCTAATTATTCCCCTGCAAAAGCTAACACAGTAGGCTCCCACCTCCCTGATCTCCTAGCCTGATTAACAGAAGGCTACCATTTTCTTTGCTGAATCTGCCCTTCCCCACGACCCTTTTCTCCTGGATTGGTGACTTCTAACACAGCCAGGGCCTATCACCATGGCACAGAATACATGCCACCCAGCAACTCTCACCCAGCACAGGAGCCTATAAAGGAAAGAGCCAAAAAGATCAAGGACAATTCACATTCCTCTTCTAAATGATTATGCCAGGTTTCAATTATTTATTATTAGATGCCTGGATGTCCCTTTTAAAAAAAAATTTGAGGAATCCCATCGACTTAAAACATTCAATAGGTTACTTAAAATGGAAAGGGATTCTCTGGAACTACTTCTTGCTCCAGAATTGTTTAGACACTATCCTGAGTGGCCACAGTAGCCAAAGTGGCTCCAACTATTGCCAATTACCTATTCTAATATATCACACAGGTATAACTTCTTTGGGATGGAACCACAGTGCAGTCTGCCATTGCTTCAACAACAAAAAAACTTTTATTTCTCCTAAATTTCTGGCCCACTAGTCTGCTGGCCAAAGCTCTAAAAAATATAATTAAGAAAAAATGGAGAAAACATAAATAAGCCAAATGAGCAAGGAATGGTAACCACATATATGGAGGAGATTTTTAAGAAACACATGGAAATGAAAACTCTATGCTAAGAATTAACATTAAAATGAGACCCTGCGCTAACAAAATCTCAATGCAATTTTTATAGAAAAATATAAAGTACCAAAATTGCCTCAAAATAAATAGAAAATCTGACTTAATCAATAACCATGGGGGGGGGACTTTCTCAGTTTTCAAACAATATTTAGAGCAAAAACCATCCACTCTTCCTTGAATTGAATTTAAAATCTTATTTGAGACAATGTGCTTCCTTATAATATTAGTTTTTTTTCCTACCAAGGAAAAGTCCATTTATAGAGGTATTATGTCCCCTAGTAAAGTTTTAAAAAATAATAAAGGGTAGTCCTATTTTATATTAAAGTTATAAAAAAACAGAATGGACAGAGAAATTGAATATAACACATAGCTCAAAAATAAAGCTTCATTCCCATAAAAACTTAATATGTGATAAAGAAAGCATTAAAAACCAGTACAGGCCAGGCACGGTGGCTCACGCCTGTAATCCTAGCACTTGGGAGGCTGAGGCGGGCGGAT
>JAQIFY010002019.1:0-13692 GCA_028533085.1 Varecia variegata | reverse complement strand
AATAGAAGGTTGGGTCACCTCGTCCCCTGGGAAGCAGTGGCCAGGTCACATCCACAGAGCTTCACCATGGAAGCCCCTCTGTTTGCACCTCCTAAGACTAGCTCAGACTGACAGCAGGGGTTCCTCCCCATTCAGACTTTTGAAACAAAAGCAACCTCCTAGGAGAGGGCTAAGAAGCCAGTGTAGTTAACATCATATTAAATAACCATCACTCTATCTTCTAATAGAACTATTATAGAGTAGGCAGCAGGCATAAGCTCTCAGAAGTGAAAAATATTTTTTAAAATTGCAGAAATTTTTATATATCTTTCTCCCAGAGAGAATTCCTCTCTTGCTGCCTTATAAAAAGAACTACAACCAATTAATAATATAAACGTCTGTAAAGGAAAGGAAGGATTCTCCTCATCTCTGGCCAGATAGACCTAAACACCAAGCCGACACCTGCAGACCAGCCTATGCTTTGGGAGCATGTGGCAGGAGGAGTTGATTCCATCATTTCTTTGCTGTGGGGTAAGGGTCTTCTGTCAACAGGAGCTTGCGTGTTGCCTGTGGTTCTTCCAGCAGAAGGAAACCCACTCATGTCCCGAGACTTTGCTAAGCCCTTCCAAACTGTCATCTGTCTTTGGTAACCCCAGCATCCCCTGAACAGAGTCAGGACCCTTAATGCCAAAGAAATAGAGCCCTAATACTTTACTTGGGTGGGACTAGACAATAGTCACATCCTTCCCTGCTCCATGCGGTGCTCACTTCTTTGCCCTGTGGGCTGATTGCAAACCCCTAGATTAAAATTAAATATCTAAGACATCTTGAATCCAACCCTGCAAGGGGTGTACTGTGCTGAGGCAGACAGGAAGGTCGGCAGAAGAAGGAGAGAGAGGAGATGACAAAATTCATCACACTTCAGATCTTACTCAAATTCAAAGTGATTGCTTTGGATTCTGAGCCTGTTCCTAAGGAACGAAGCCCATTGCCACGACAACGACTCCTGCCACTAGTGGGGTGAGCCCGGACATACTTGGGGAGATGAGTTGGAATGAAAGCCTCCAGCTAGCGATGCAGCAGCTGGGCGGTAGGAGGGGACAGTGGGGAGGGCCATGGCTGCGGGGAGAGCTAGCGCCATCAGCACAATTCTCTCTCAATCCGCACAGGTAAGGCCAGAAACTGGGAAGAGACCATCCCAGGAAGGAGGAAAGCACGGTGGGAAAATGGCTGATTTTAAGCAGTGAAAGCTGCTCATTATCATCTGCCTTCCCTCACTGACACACACACACACACACACACACACACACACACGCACGCAAAGCAGGACTACTCTAAGTCCCCCCCTCAATAGAAGATGTACCCGCCCACCACCCACATGCTGGGTTCTCAAGAGTAGGAGACAGTAGTGTCATCCTCAGTGCTGGGAAGGAGCCAGAAACTCTGTGGGGAAGGAGAAGGAACTCGAGAGGGAGGAGGGGAGGTTTCCCCAGGACCAGGTCACCCAACAGGCTTGCAGTTCCTGGGCTAGAGTCCTTTGGGGTAGAACAATCAATTAAACACTAACACCTAGTACTCACCTTCCTAGAGGATAGGAGAGCCCTAGGCAGAAGCAAAAGAAAAGGATAAAGTTTCTGCATCTGTGTACTTCATATTCTTTGTTTGTTTGTTTGTTTGTTTTGTTTTGTTTTTTATTTTATTTTTTTATTCTTTTAATTTTTTTAATTTTTTTATTTCAACATATTATGGGGTACAGATGTTTAGGTTACGTATATTGCCCTTGCCCCACCTGAGTCAGAGCTTCAAGCATGTCCATCCCCCAGATGGTGCATCGCACCCATTAGGTGTGAATATACCCATCCCCACCTCCCCCCTCCCACCTGCCCGACACCCGATGAATGTTACTACTGTATGTGCACTTAAGTGTTATCAGTTAATACCAATTTGACGGTGAGTACATGTGGCGCTTTGTGTACTTTATATTCTAATAGGGATGGCAGTCGGTCATAATAACAGCAGCAAATACTTATACGTGCTTTACCGTGTGTCAGGCCCTCTTCTAAACCCTTTCTATATGTTAACTCATTTCATCTCTATCACAACCTGTACAGTATGTACTGTTATCCCCATCTTACAAATAAGGAAACGAGGCATATGCAGCCTAAGTAACTTTCTCATGTGCGAATGGCTAACAAGTAACAGAACAGGGATTTGAATCCAGGAAGTTTAATTTCAGAGTCCATGTATTTAATTGATATAGATAAGTATAGGTATGGGTGTAGGTATGGGAATGAGTTTGGAGGTAAAGGTTGAAATAGAGATGGAGATGGAGAGAGAGAGAGAATGAGAGAAGGATATACCTATCCACCTCTCTAGAGGATAGGAGACCCCTAAACAGAAGTAATGATCTTGGAAGGGACTTAGTTTTACCAGAGGAAGCCAGTTGAGAGATAGACAGATGGATAGACAAGTACAATAAAGAAAGTGGAGTAAAGAAAGAGCGAGTAATGGAGGGAGGGGACTTTGTAAAGGTAGGGTGGCCAGAGCAGGTGACGCTGTAATTGTCCAGGGCAGTTCCCAAGGCCTGCCGGAGCCAAGAGCAAGTGTGATCATGAGTGACCAGGTCCCAGGTTTCAGCAGCAAACCCCAGAGAAGACCTAGGACTGGGAACAGTGGCATTCAGTGGTCACTGTCCCGAGGGCAGCTTACACCGCAGCAAAGGCCAGCGAGGATGCGGAGGATACGTGCCAACCCTGTTCTCGCTCCCCTGTCATGAGGACCCGCCTGGCCCCCGACAAGCGAGCACCAGTTGCCATCTGGGGAGCAGAAAGGAAGGGGAGCAGAAACCTGAAAGACTGAGCCTTTCACAAAAATAGACTGAACGTTTACCTCAAAAGCCTGTTTAAATTATTGAGTCTGAATAAATTACTCAACTAGACTAAAATGCAAGGCCCTCTAGGCGCCTGCCCTATCCAGCAGAAGGTGGACTTACAAGGCAGAGCAGATCAGCAGTAGAAAAAATACAGAGTAACTCTGCTCTCGGGACAGCGTCGTGGAGCTGCTGCCTCGACCGTAGGGCTGGCTGCATTTGGAGGGGAGAGAAGAAAGGACACCGGACAGTCTCGAGAGGAAGCCAAGTGAGTCCTGTTGCTTTTTGTGAAGGCAGAAAGTCATGCTCACACAGATGCTTAAGAATGTCAAGGATTAGAAACTAAAAACACATGTTGTGTACTTCTCTGGAAAGAAGAAAAGGATTATTCATTTTTTTCATTATAATTTTTCTAAAGCTGAAAGCATGATTTAGGAGAAGCCATTTGTGGCATCGCTGCATTCAATTACCCAGCACAAATCTGGATGGGCCTGGCAGCTATTTCCAGGCTTCCAAATGTGGGTCATACATATGCATTCATCAGAAAGGACAATGCAATCAAGCGGCTTCACATCACTTATCATCATTTCTGTGGAGGGCATGTGTTAGCAACTGTCTGCAGGGGTTCAGGCAGCCTGGGTTTTATATACAGAAATTAAGCAGTCACAATCCCCATGCTCTTGAAATTTAAACTTGGCAATGTTGATTTGCACAATTACACAAATAAACAACCGAACAAAGCTTCCCATACAATCATTCTCCATCCCACACGCCCACTCTGAGATCCAGCCACAGGGAAGCTCTTTCTCACGTCCACTCAGGAATTCTGCACACACGCTGTTCTCACTACCTGGAACTCCATCCAGATCATAGCAGAAACTTGGAACGTGGCATTGTGCTACATTCTTCTAGGAACTGAAAAGTGGGGAAATTTCTTTTCTCGTACAACAGGAAGAGTCTCACATTGTCGGACACCTAGCCAATTTTTATTAACATTACTCCATCACTTCTTTTCTAAGAAGTCACCCCATTTTTATTCAGGGTGGTAATGTGCCAAGCATTTTTCTCAGTATCACTTGCAGCTAAAGAAGGGCATGTGACACAATTCTGGCCAATGAAATGTAAGTGGAATCACCAAATGGCACTTCTGGGAAAGTGATTTTTTAAAAGGACTGCCTCAGTTGACATTGACCTTTGCCCTTTGCCCTGCACCCTTCTTGGTTTTCTTGCCAGGAATGCAGATGAGATGCTGGATGTGTGACCACAAGGAGTCAACTAGAAGAGTTAAAGCTATATTTTAAGGATGGCTAAACAGAAAGGGTCAGCCTGGGTCCCCTTGTACCAGTTACGAATTGTTATTAATATATGAGGAAAATAAAATCGCTATTTGGTTAAGCCCTTCTAGCCAGATCTCTATTATATGTAGCCAAATGCAATCCCTAATGGATTCTAAGAATGATAAAGATAAGACTCTATAAACTAGGGGGCCACTGTGACTGGCACTCACTTTTTGACAGTGTTTTCTTCCTTTTCAGCACCTGTGGTTGTCCACAGAATTTGAAGCAACATCAGCACAGAATGGTTTTGCCCCAGTTCAGTCATGGGCACTTAACCATTAAGTGGGGGCCCAAGATGTGCCAGACACAGTGCAGGGTGCTCTGGGTACAAGCCTTGACCTCATGGCACTGATGTTCCATTCAGGGGAGACGAGCAAAAAACAAGTAAGAAAAGGAAGTGCTGTGAAGAAAGAAAGCAGATTAAGGAACATAGACATTCCAGGCAAGAGCAGTGGAACTGGCATTTTATACACGGTGGTCAGAGGGGGCCTCATTTCTAACGTGGTGTCTTAGTCTGCTCAGGCTGCCGTAATAGAAAAGCGCAGAGTGGGGGCTTAAACAACAGAAATTCATTTTCTCGCAATTCTGGAGTCTCAACCCGCCAGCAGGGTGGTTTCTGATGAGGCCTCTCTTCCTGACTGGTCAACAACCACCTTCTCAGTGTGTCCTCACCTGGCCTTTCCTCTGTTCACATGTGCACCAGGAGAGAGAAACTCTGGAGAACTCTGCAGTGTGAAGGCGGCCACAGTGAAAAGGACCCAATAGTAGAGGCTGAGAAGAAGAAGCCAGGAGGTGGGAGAAAAACTGAGAAAGTGTGAAGACTTGGAGGCCAAATGGAAAGTGTTTGGAGAAGGAGAGGATGATCACACTTACGACTGAGATGAAGGTCACTAAGGGGAAGGCTGAAATCACTGCTGACCTCAAAAAGAGCCGTTTTTATGCAGTGATGGATTGGTGTATGAGTTATCTACTGCTGCATAACAAACTGCCCCAAACTAGCAGCTTTAAGCAATAAACATTTATTATCTCCCCGCTTCTGTGGGTTAGGAATCTGGGAGCAGCTGAGCTCAGTGTGTCTGGCTCATGGTCTCCCACAAGGCTGCAGTCATGGTGTTGCCTGGGGCTAGAGTCGTCTTGAGGCTTGACGGGAAGGATCTGTTTCCAGGCTTGCTCGTGTGGCTGCTGGCAGGGCTCAGACCCCTGTTGGTCTGAGACATTTATCCTTTGCCAAGTGGGTCTCTCCATAGAGCAGCTGAGGCCAGGGCAGCTTGCTTCTTCTAGGATGTAAGAAAGAATCTAAGAGAGAAAGAGAAAGTAGCCCAAGATGGAAATTACAGTCTTTTGTAACCTAATCTTGGATGTGATATCACATCACTTTTTTTAAAAGACTTGATTTTTTAAAGCACTATTAGATTCACAGTAAAACGGAAAAGGAAATAGGAAGTTCCCACATCTACACACACACACACACACACACACACACACACACAGCCTCCCCCACTGTCAGTGTTCCACACCAATGTGGTACATCTGTTATAATTGGTGAAGCAACGCTGGCACATCATTACCAGCCAAAGTTCATAGTTTACATCAGGGTTCACTCTGTGCTGTGCAATCTGTGGGTTTTGACGAATGTATAATGACAGTGTCAGACAGCATAGTTTCACAGCTCTAAAAATACCCTGCTCCATTTATTCTTCCCTCCCTCCCCCCAACCCCTGGCAACCACTGATCTTTTCACTGTCTCCATAGATTTACCTTTTCCAGGTTGTCATATATTCATAGTTTTAGCCTTTTCACACTGGTTTCTTTCACTTAACAATAGGCATTTAAGTTTTCTCCATGTCTTTTCATGGCTTGATGGCTCAGTTCACTGAATAATATCCCATTGTTTGGATATCCACTCACCTACTGAGGGATATCTTGGTTGCTTCCAAGTTTTGGCAATTATAAGCAAGCTGATAGAAACACTGATGTCCAGGTTTTTGTGTGGTCACAAGTTTTCAACTCCTTTGGTAAACACCAAGGGCCATGATTGCTGGATATTATGGTAAGAGTATATTTAGTTTCGCGAGAAACTGCTAAACTGTTTTCCAAAGAGGCCGTACCATTTTGCATTCCCACCAGTGAATGGGAGTTCCTGTTGCTCCCCATCCTCACCAACATTTGCAATTGCCAGTGTTTTGGATTTTAGCCATTCTGATAGGTGTGTAGTGGTATCTCAGTGTTGTAGTTTATAATTTTCTAATGGCATATGATGCTTAACATCTTTTCACATACCAGTCCATCACTTTTTCTCTGCAGCCCACACTGCAGCGGAGGGGATTATACAAGGGCATGAATAGCAGGAGATACCCCACATGATTGGGTTCAGAAGACAGTGGAGGGGAGAAATTGGAGACAAATACAGACAACTCTTCAGGATTTTTGCTATAAAGAGAAACAAGAAATTAGGGGTTAGTTGCAGAAGGATGTGGAGTTAGAAATGTTTTTACTTTATTTGTTTTACAACAAACCTAATCATTCTTAACAATAAAGATGATATATTTGATATATTGAATATGTAACAATACTGTTTTATATTCTATTCATATACTTTCGAGTATTGTGAACAACAATGCTCAGGTTTGTAAATAACAAGCCTGTGAGGGGATTTTTAAAAAATAGGCTATTTTATACCCATGCAGGTATCAGAAACAAGAGCATCCATACCCCAGGGCTTCCAGGATACTCACATATACACCCTCTAACTGCTGAAATCAGCCACATGGGTTTATTTAGGCAGATGAAAGCAATATGCTTCAGCGAGGACAGACATTCTCTCTTGGCTTGAAAACAAGCCTACAGCTGCTCGGAAAAGGCAAGCTGTTGGGCAGAGACCTGCACATGGCAAACAGCCCAGTGACCCCAATTAAAATGTTACCCAACTAGAGTGATCGTTTAAATTATAAATAATGTCTACAGTTGCTTTATATTCTGACTCTACACTGCAACAACCCACTAAAATGTGCACTAAATACAGATACAAGAGTAAATCAATGGACCAATTAATTCATGAGAGCGAATGTCTGAGATCTGTGTCTGATGTTAGTCCATTGAGAACATGGGAGTCTTAGATCCTCCCCAGGATAACGATCGGGCAACTGTAGGATTTGGGGAGGGAGAAAAATAACACACTTCCCCACCCCACCTCCCCGCCATTCCTTTCACGTTCAGAACCAACTCAGACATAAGACACAGAAAGGAAGTTCAAGGGTTAGCATTATTACTGTTCAGATTGTGTCTTAAGAGCTGAGGCCACCTACTCCCCATCCCAGTCTAGACCTTGGCCACCATTGCCTCACAATGGTCCTGGGCAGTGAGGGAAGAAAGAGGGAGGGAATCCTCACAGCTTACAGCCTTCGAATAGATCTTCTCTTGTTTGAGAAAGATGAGCCAGTGGATGTCACCTGCCATAACATAAATGAGGGCCAAAAATCTAAACTGAGTAAAATGCAGGGTCATGTTGTTGCAGGGTTAATGAGATACACTATTTTTCATTCAGTTTGGACTATAAAAAGTGCAAAAGTTAAGGTAGTGACACTTATAACATACCCAACTGACTGTACACTGAACTGAAAACACCTTCAGTGGCTTCCAAGTGGGCACTTAGCCCACTGGTTCCCCTGTCCCCCTCAGAGAAGATAAAAATGCCATTGAGAATAGGGGATGGGCAGAGGATGGAAGCCCACAGGACTATCCCAGTTTGCATGCACTTAACATTGACATAGCACAGGATTTTATTGAAATTCCTTCCTTCTCTGGAAAGGAATGAGGAAAGAATGGATAAGAGGCCCAGGGCATTATCTAGCAGAAATTTTTCCACTGAAAAACATGGTTGGGGGGGGAAGGCTCCCCTCCAACAGCAGCAAAGCTAGCCAGAGAGGTGCCAACATCTCCCAGTGTCCTGGGATTCCTACTCTACAAGTACAGATGCTCCTCAACTTACTCTGGGGTTATGGCCCAATAAACCCATCATAAGTTAAAAATATGGTAAGTCAAAAATGCATTTCATACACCTAACCTACCAAACATCATAGCTTAGTCTAGCCTTCCTTAAACGTGCTCAGAACACTCACATTAGCCTACAGTTTGACAAAATCATCTCACACAAAGCATATCTATAATAAAGTATTGGATAGCTCATGTTATTTATTTAATACTATACCAAAAGTGAAAAACAGAATGATTGGGTACTTGAAGCACACTTTCTACTGAACACATATTGCTTTTGCACCATTACAAAGTTGAAAAATCGTAAGTTGAACCATTTTAAGTAGGGGACTGCCTGTAGTTCATTGCATATGTGAAAGACAAGTCAAATAGACACCAAAAAAAGCAATTAGGCAGGTTTTATTGAGCATTTACAATGTACAAAGCCCTAGGCCAGGTACTGGGAAGATAGGAATAAATTCACACCTGAGGTGACCCAAAGAAGCTACAGCCTGGGATAAGACCCCATCGCTATCCCATTATGAGCTTTGAAAAGTCTATGGCATGAATACTCAACTACTTTGGAGGATAAATATTGAATCTCTTTCATTGGAGTCACTTCGCAGGCATTATGCTGGATTCTGGGATGCAGTCAAAAAGGAAACAGAGTTTTCATGGAGCTTACATTCTACCATCATGACAACTGCTTTTGGAGAATACCCTAAGGGCAGCTCCACCAGAGAAAATCCTGGATGATCTATTAAAGTCAGAATTCTACTATCCTGTGATCTTTCTTTCTTTCTTTATTTCTTTTTTTTCTTTTTTTTTTTTTTTTTTTTTGAGACAGAGTCTCACTCTGTTGCCAGGGCTAGAGTGCCGTGGCATCAGCCTAGCTAACAAACTCTTGGGCTCAAGCAATCCAATCCTACTGCCTCAGCCTCCCAAGTAGCTGGGACTACAGGCATGCGCCACCATGCCCTGCTAATTTTTTCTATATATTTTTAGTTGTCCGGTTAATTTCTTTCTATTTTTTTTAGTAGAGACAGGGTCTCGCTCTTGCTCAAGTTGGTCTCGAACTCCTGACCTTGAGCAATCCTCCCGTCTCGGCCTCCCAGAGTGCTAGGATTACAGGCGTAAGCCACTGTGCCTGGCCCTGTCCTGCGATTTTTCTTTAATTCTCTTGGCCTCTTTGCTTCTTTGCTCTCCTAAATTTCATGTACTGTCAGTTTCCTGCTGGTAATGCTAGACTCAACGTAGGTAGCCCCTCCTTCAGGAAGCCTTCCCTGCATCCTTAGCAGGCCAGGCTCTGTGGCCCTTGGCACTCTGCATAAGTTTCTATCAGCATGTGAATCTCACCTTATATGCCTCACTTAGGGCAGGGGCAGTTTCTCACTGGACTTCACACACCCCCAGCACCAATTACAGTACTCGGCACAAAATAGGCACTCAAATATTTGTTGCACCGAGCAGTCCCTCTAACCAAAATGATCTCAAGTGTTCCAGTTCCTAGAAAGCCCCAAATCTCAAAATTGCAGGGACAGATGAAGGTTAAAAGCAAATGTAAGAGTAGGGCTATGACTGCAGGTCCTGCCAGCAGTGCTTCTGGGGCTTGCAGACCACCTTGGGGAGGGTATGGGATACTTGGGTTCTAAGACTGCCGTTGTTGGCCTCATACCTCCCACACCTAATCCCCACTCAGCTTTGCTTCCAGAGAATTCATGCACTGGAATAGAAGATAAACCCTTTGGGTAATGTTGGCATGAGACCTTGAACATGCAAATTCACACCTTTCAAGTTTATAAATGAAAGAGTCCCTAAATATGGAGTATGCATGACTATGATGCTTACCCATACCCACTGCCTGCTACATTGCCTGGCATGAAGACACTCAGTCATTAATTCAGCAAATATCTATTGAGAGCCTGTTAAGAGCCAGCAAGTGCACTAGGCAGTAAACAGCAATAAACACAGGAAACGAGCTCCCTCTCACAGGGCTTATAGGAAACACCAATCTTAACTTCTAGAAGGCTGAGTTGGCTCCTCCCTCTTCACAGGTCCCACAGTCATTGTATTAGCTTCCTAGGGATGCCTTAACAAAATATATTGTGACCTCAAACAACAGAAATGTATTGTCTCACGGTTCTTGTAGCTCAAGTCCAAAATCAAGGTCTCAGCAGAACCATGCTCCCTCTGAAACCGATAGGGGAGAATCCTTCCTTGTCTCCTCCTAGCTCCTGGTGAGGGCCGACCACCCTTGGCATTCCTGATCTTTCAGCTGCATCACTCCAATCTCTGCCTCTGTTCTTACATATCCTCCCTGTGCGCCTCTGTCTTCACATGACATTTGACACCATGTGATAAGGACACAAGTCATGTTGAATTAGGAGGGTCCACCCCAATGACTTCATCTTAACTTGACTTCATCTACTACAGTTGCCACTTTGCACCACTGTTTCCAAATTAGGTCACATTCACAGGTGCTGCAGGTTTGGACTTAAACACATGGGGGAGTGTACGATTCAATCCATAAAACCTATGTTCTATATACAGTGCCGCATACCCATCCAGCCAATGAACTGTGTATTTTACTGCAGTCAAGATACTCCCCTGCCCCTCACCAGTAACACAGAGGTGCTTTGGGGACAAGACATTTGCAGACCTTATCCGTCATTCTAAGCATGCAGCCCTGTGGTGGGATTTCCAGGCACGGGATAGGACAGGGTAAGGCCGGGCAGGGAATACCAGGGCAGAGGAGGCCAGGACAGGGGAGGCCCTGGCCCACTTTCCCTGCCGCTGGCAGGGGGCGCGCGAGGGCCTCTGGGCGCGCTGGCGGGGCGGGTGGCGGGGCGGGAGGGGCGCTTGGGCAACTTTTTGGTTGGCTGCCGCCCGCGCGCTGACGGCCCAGACTCTTTTAAACTTGATCTGTGAGGCGCCTTCCCCTTTCCGCCGCGGCGCGCGACTTGGTAAGTGGCTCCTGACCGGCTGGGCTTGGGAGCGGGCCACATGGCTTCGGGTCGCTCCCGTGGCCCTTCCTAGGCGCGCCCCTCGCCGCCCCGGGGCCGGACCAGGCCAAGGGGCAAGGACAGGAGTTCGGCCTCAGTTCGGCGCCCCGGGGGAGCTCCTGTTACGGCCCTTGTGGGGTGGAGACATCCTCGTGGTGCCTGGGCCCTTCCTGCCCGTGAAGGCCAGCCAGTGTCCTTGTGGCGCCTTTGGGGGCGACCACCCCCCACCTTCTCGAGTATCCCCAACCCCCCCACTCAGCAAGAAGCCGCCAGGCGCCCGTCGCCTCCCGTGCCTGTGGCCCTGCAGTCAAGGGATCCGGTCCACGGGTAGCTTCTAGCCCGTTTTTAAGTTAAATAATCCTGTTTCGGGAATCAGACTCCACCCCGGGGCGGAGGCGCAGAGCCCGGGACAGTCTCCGGGTTCTTGGCGCACTTGGGGCTCTCAACTCCTATTTAGGAAGTGAATGAGATCAGGGATCTGAAGCGCTGTAAATTTCGGAGCCGAGCAGTATAATGACAGTGTTAGCAACAAGCGGAGGTAATTGCGCCCACGCAGCCACTACCCCGCTACAAATGCCATTCAGTTGTCACTTTGCACCACTGGATTTTTTTTTAAAGGTCTGGGGGATGAGTCTTGCGGGAAACGATGACTACAATGAGGCAAGCGGAGCGCTGTGAGCCTTAATGAGGCCCTGCGATTTTCTCCCCCAGATCTACATTTGCAGGAGTGGCCAGCGCCTTATTATAGAGCAGGGCCACCCCCAGCATTTTCAGGGTGCGAGGCCCATCTTGGTTTTCTGTCCTGGGAAAAAATCTGAACCGTCGGGTTCTGACTTGTCCAAGGCATTGCACGCCCAGCTTCTGTCCGCGAAGTTGTTTTGGTGTGTGCGCACCCTGGCTCTTGAGAGCATTAGTGAGCATTCTCACTGCTTATTACTGGTACAAACTGCTGTACAAAATGATCTTCTCCGAATTTAGTAAAATTTGTAAAAATCTAAATTTAGATGTGAAAGAAGGAATCTTTGTGGCCATGATAGGTACCATTTAATAGTTTTCTGTTGAAATGTGAGGCTTGTGGTCGACATGTTTTCCTCAGTTGTGAAATACTGTTACTGCCTTTTTAATGGTTTGAAACCAAATGGGAGATGGAAATTACCAGGCTTTTAAAGAGGGAAAAAATGTGCTGATGCAGCCTGTATTCTAAGCACCTTTTTTTCAGCTAAATACATGGGCCCAAAACACAATTTCCCCTGCCCTGAATACCTTGATCTCTGGAGAATATCCCTACACCGCAGGGGAATGCAGTGGCTTTTTGGGACCATTGTTTTAGGTGTTGGGGATTCCTGTTGATCCAAATTGTTTTAACTATTCAGTTTGACCTATGAGAGACACCACGTCTAGGAAGCAGCCTCTGCTAGTGTCTATTTAAGGATTGTGGAAACTGAACAAGAGCCCAGGACTAGAAACTTCTCAGCCTGCTGGACTCAGCCCCTGAGTAAACAAGTTTGGAGCTTCCTTTGGTTTTTAAATCTATGAAAGTTTTGTGTCCATTTTTCCTAGGTAAATACTGTTGCCGATAATGTTTCTTCTCTAAAATTGATACTATTCCAGCCTCATGTAACAGAGGTAATGGCAGAAAGATGGGGACATAAAATAGATTCCCAGGGTCTGGGAACTTAATTCACTTCATTTTACTTCTAGTTGGAAAATAGGATGCCCAAGTGTCAGGAAATTTGGAGAAAACAACTTTGTACAGAAATTCTATTCAAAGATAGCATTTTATTCATGAAAGGTAGCTAATAGATGGCCACAATAAAAGCCACTCTATTTTTTAAAACAAAAAGTTAGGGCATGATACTCTTACCATTGTTCATGTTGCCTTTTTTTTTTTTTTTTAACCAGGTTCAGTGGAGTTCAAGATGCTGATGAACTTAAGGTATGAACCAAAATGGAAAGAATTTGGCTACAGTTCTTAATAGTTGAATAGAATTCTTGGCCAAGGATGAGAACTCTAATCTGATTGGATTCTGCTCTGATGGATTAAAGGATTTACCTGAGGCCAAGCTGATATGTAGGAATTTACTAAATGGAATCACATCATCCTGTTTAAAATTATGCTCCAGATAAAAAAAAAAAAAGCTGGGTAAATGGATGATACTTCATTCAGCCAGGGAAAAGATAGGATTTTGAGCAAAAAATTTGGATGTGACATTACTGTTAACAATAGGTAGTGCACTGGGGGATTCTATTTACTTATCTGCCCAGTTTTTGTAAACAATTTAGACACTGCTGGTTTTTGTTATTTAGTAATATCTATTGTGATATTTCTTTTGCAGGTCTGGTGCTTCAAAGAAGCTGCTTTTCAAGTGGATAAAGGAGTATTTGAGTATGTGACCATCGAAATATACAGAATAGAGAGTTTTGCTTTTTTTGTCCCTTTCAGGGTGGTAGCAAGGGTGAATTTTGAGATAGTCCCAATTATCTATAGCAATATTTATCTGAGAATTCTGTGCCTCTGCCCTGTAGCTGAGTT
>JAQIFY010002018.1:0-13693 GCA_028533085.1 Varecia variegata | reverse complement strand
TAGCCTTAGGCCTGTTAATGGGTTACAAAGGATGTCTCCAGGAAGGGAGTGGGCATGATGAGGCCTGTCTGACCTCCCTCCTCATGGCAGGCAATTTAGTTTTAGGATATCCCCTTGGCCAAGAGGGGGTCCATTCAGTCAGCCGGTCGGGGGAGAACCTTAAGATTTTATTACAGTTTACACCTGGAACTGGGATTCTAATCCTGACCCATTCAACTATATTCGAAACAAAATATAAAAAACTAAAAGTAAATGGACTCTATTTTCAAACATTTGTATATGTAATCACTTGCTTTAATTAAATAAGCCAAATATTTTTGTGAGTTTTCCTAAAACTGCTTTTTCTCTCATTTGTTTTTCAATGTCTGATCCACAGGTGCACTATGAATGGTGGAGGAGAATTCTAAAATATTTTTGGATGTCAGTGGTTATTTACACTATGCTGGTGCTCATCTTTATATATACATATCAGTTTGAAAACTTCCCGGGCCTGTGGCAAAATATGACTGGGCTGAAAAAGGAAAAGTAAGCTTGGTATATGATGGGTTATGAAAATGACAAACAGGATAAAGACTGGAATGCATATTTTTCAAAACATCTTTAAGGAAGATTTTAGTAAAACATAATTCATCAATATCTATAAGTTCCTTGAGAACAGGATTTATAACTTAGTCATCTTTGTGTTGCCTCTACCTAGTCCTAAGCTTGGAACATAGTAGTTACTCCAAAAATACTGACTGAAAAAGTAATTTTCAAATCCATCTTAATGAAATGACATTGACATTTCCTAATGTCAGTTGCATGTGAAACACCCCTGCTTAGTACTTAGTTGTACTTTCTGCTCTCCAAATTGGAGCCGAATTCTCTAGTTCATAAGAGGTTCATGGACTCATAACATAAAGCAGCAAGCTTTCTTCATTTATGTTGCTGGTGCATAGATTCTAAGTGGTGGTGAGTGCCATGGAGCAAGAAATTTCTGTATGTGCTAGTGGACTTGTGATGATGAGATAGTTTTTCCTGTGCACGTTATAGATAGTGCTCTATCCTTTTCTAATTTGCTTCTATAAACTTCTGAAATTAGTTTAGAAATCTAACCAGCCTTGGGCATTGAGCTGAATATATTGAAGTGACTGGGAGAAGGGTCTAAAAGGAAAGAATCACCATGTAGCTAGACCAATGTAACTAACAGGGCTATTCCTCAAATGTTGATTGAATGCTTTCCATGTGCCTGACACTGTTTTGTGCCTGGAGATGTGACAGGAAATGAGACAGACAATCTAAGCCCTGTGGCGCTTGTAGAGGAGACCAACAAGAAAACTACTTAATGTAAAATAAGTTCATTACAAAGTGTGACAGGTCTGTAAAGGAAACAATAGGTTGAAGTCGTGAATAATGGGGAAACTATCCAAAAATGGAGTGATCAAGACAGGCTTCACTGAGGAGGTGTTGTTTAAACTCCCACTGAAGGAGAAAAAGGAGCTTGTATTAGGAAAAGTGTCTGAGTTGGAGACTGGCGTGTGGAAGACCATACCAGCACATGCAAAGGCCCTGGGGCAAGTCAGAGTTTGGCCCAGTGTACGGAAGGACATGAAGGAAGGTTCGCCTGCTGGGAGCAAAGGAGCAAGTGGACAAAGAAGAGGTGGGAGAGTTCAGGCAGGCACCTGGGACAGGCAGGACTTACAGATAGTATGGTTTGTATTTTATTCTTGGTAGAATTTTTCAATCTTTAAAGATCCCTTGACTAGCTGAGAAAAAGTGATGTGTGGGGAGTAGAAACGACAAGACTAGCTAGTGAGCAAAAGCAGTGGTCCTGGGGGAAACGATGGTGCCTTCAGCTAGAATAGTTGGTGTTGGAGATGGATAGCAGGAGCTGCCAGATTCAAGAGGTGCTTAAGAGGCTAAAGGAAATGTGGATGAATGAGATGTGAAGGGAAAGAGTCAAGGAGACGTGATTTCTCAGTTTTGCACAGGGTAGACATTTGTACCATTTATTGCTCTGGGGAAGACTAGAGTGGGGTGCGGTGGGTGGAGAACTGCTTTGCTAAGGATAATAGTGAAATCAAGAATACTGCTTTGAAAACACTAAATATGAAATAACTGTGAAACAGCCAATTTCTTGTGCAGTTAGGGTTTGAGAGTCCATGGGAGGAGGCAGTGCTGTAGGTGCACGTTTGCATCCTTGGCATAAAGTTGGTGTAGCAATCCACAGAACTAGGCAAGATCACCTAGGGAGAAAGCACAGCTAGAAAAGAGGCCAAAACTGAGTCCTGGGGATATTTTAACCTCTAGTGGTCCAATAGAAAAGGAAGAGATTGTGGCAGAACAAGAAACCGAGAAAGTATGACGGCGTCAAGACCTGGCTTGAGGTTGAATTAAATAAAGCTAGAGAAGTAGTCATTGAATTTGGCAATGTTGAGGTTGTTATTGACTGTTGTAAAAGCAAGTTAGTTGACTTGGTGGGAACAAAAGCCAAATATTCCAATCAGGAGAGAGGAATGCAACAAATGATATAGTCCATGGGAGTGTTAAGACTGTGCCATAGTTTATAATGAAGAGACAGTGTCTTCATTGCCTAAGAAAGGCCCTTGTTTTTAATTTTGTTTTGTTTTACAGGCTTGAGGATCTTGGCTTAAAGCAGTTTACTGTGGCTGAACTATTCACTCGCATATTCATCCCAACCTCCTTTCTGCTGGTGTGCATTTTACACCTGCACTATTTCCATGACCGGTTCCTTGAACTCACAGACCTCAAGTCCATTCCCAGTAAAGAAGACAACACCATCTACAGGTGAGGGAATAAAAGAAACACATACCCCAGGAAGGCAGCTTTGAAACCTTACCTAATTGGCTACCTTGCAAGAAGCCAATTAATCTAACGTAGAGTTTCAACCTTCAACTTTCCATAAGTATCAACTTGTGAGTGAAAACAAAAAGAGAAAAAATGTATAGTATTTGATGACACTCTCTGAAATAGTTGGTAGTGACTTATGACTGGTTAATATAAAGTGACTTGATAGTCTTGTGAGTGGATTCAGAGTAGCTGTGCAGACTGAAATATTTTAGAGTTGGTCATGTGTATTTCCACTTACAGAATCTGGTTAATTCAGAGGATGAGTTTTTTATTACCATGGCTACCACTACAGAAGTCCTGTGAGAACATATCAAAAGATGATGGGCAGAATTTTCCCTTCCATTTTGGAAATGTAGAAACTTGGCTAAAAGGACAGAATCTGCAATCGACTAGTCACTAGAATAATATTTAAGAAGAGAATGGCTTCTTTTAGCAGCTTACAATAAATGTAAACTGTCTATAAGTAACAGATGGGATATGACTTTTTCTCCCCACGTTTGTTCAAACCACAATGAGTTAGCACAAATTCTTCCAAATGTTCCATCACAGGGGAATTACGAGCATTCTTCTAATGAATGCTAACAATGATTTTCCTCTCTGCCTCATAGTTAACCTGATTCACTTCTTGGAAAAACACTGGTTAAGCAACTAAGGGGGCAAAGGGCTGTATTGAGAAGGGTACAGAGGCCACAATTGAAAATTCTTCTTAATTCTTTGATTTCAAGGTAAAAAATAAGTACATCAAGAGAAGAAGTAGGATTTCATCATATACATTTCATAAAATACTAAACTTCTGATTTTCTGCTGTAATAGGAACTAGAATTATGAATAATTCCAAAACACGTTTATTTCATGATAAAAAACATTTTATAACCTTTATTTATGACCAGGAGATTTGTTTTCTTTATTATGTTTTGTTTAACCTAAGATTACATTTAGTTTTCATTCTGATACTCCAGATGACTGTCAGTATATGAATGACTCCCAACCAGTAGAATCAAAAGGTTTCAACCATTCATTATTTCTTATGCTATCTCGCCACCATAAATAATCAGGCTCAGCTAAAACCTCTCCCCGCATTGCCCCAGCAGGCAGGAGAGTGTGGGTAGAGGAAGTGGCTTATCCTCTCTATGAACTTACTATTACTTCCTTCAGTGGTAATCAAACATTAGGAAAAATAAATTAATTATTAGAAGTTTGAGGACCCCTAGGAGGTATTATTCATAGACAAACTTGCTGGTAAGGAAAATCATCCTCATTTTAAAAGTTTATAAAGACAACGCCTGCATAGAAAAGTGAGAATTGTTATCAGAAACAATGCTGTGTGAAATTTAAAAAAAAAAAAGTGAGAGTTGTTAATAATTAGAAAAATGATTATTTAATAATTCTTTGACACCGCTTATGATTCCTTTGAATAAAACTAGTATTTGATACTTAACTCTGAC
This sequence comes from Varecia variegata, assembly GCA_028533085.1. Classification (NCBI taxonomy): domain Eukaryota; kingdom Metazoa; phylum Chordata; class Mammalia; order Primates; family Lemuridae; genus Varecia; species Varecia variegata. Next base: position 9,398 of record JAQIFY010002018.1, on the reverse strand, counting down.
CATGTAACATGCTTCATTTAACTATAACCCTCACCATTATTTTCAAAAGTCATATTTAATAATTAAGAAAAACATTTTAGTTAGCAGAGCAGATCTATATGTTTGTGAAAGAGATGCAATTATTGATAATTGCTAATGATCCCTTTTTTAAATTTTTTATTCTAAATGCCTTTTATTTTCTTTTCTTTTTTTCTTTTTTTCTTTTTTTTTTTTATTTCAGCTTATTATGGGGGTACAAAAGTTCTGGTTAGATATATTGCCCATGTCCCTCCCAATCCCCCGAGTCTGAGCCTCAAGTGTGTCCATTCCCCAGACAGTGCACATCGCACTCTTCTTGTAGGTATACACCCATCTCCTCCCCCACCCCCGTCCCCCCCAAGTCAGAACTTATTTTCTTCCGTATTCATTTTCTTCTCATTAAAAATTCTTCCAGTATGCAGGAGTATTTTTCTTGTCATTATTTGTGGTGTGTCTGAGTCTTCTTTCATGCAATCTAATATAGGTCACAGTTAATCCAGAAAAGTAGGAATTTTCAGGACCATAGTTTTGCAGAAGACAATTTGGCTCAGTGAAAATTTACCAGCCTAAATACTCACAGATTTTGGACCTAGTGTATGTGAAAATGGGATTTGTTCCACAGGGTTCCCTCTCAGTGCATTTAGTGGTGTTTAAGTATACAGGTTCTGGGGAGGGACCACAGCCCCATGTCAAGATGTGTGCTGTTTTCGCAGCTGCTACTTCACACCCTTACCCTTAGCCCCACAAGAGAAGAAATGTCTAAATGACCTCTAGCAATATGAGGCCACGAATTGCCTTCCTCACAGGCATGGATTAGCCTAAGCACTCCCCTAACAGTGACTTTTCCAAGAAAATTTAAAGGGTGAAGAGAGAATATGTAATGTTGGCTCTCTGAAGAGTTTAGGCACATGGGATTTCATTTTTAGTTCTATGAAAAAAAGTTTTCTAGAACCTTAGGGAATTTGAAGAACTCACTAAAATTTGGTATTTTGGAATATCACGCAAGAGTTTGATCTAAAAGTCCCAAAATTTTAACTTTGAACATAAGACATATATCTCATCATTTTAGCAACTCTTTCACATTGTAGTATTTTCCTTACTCATAATTTTCACCTTGCAGTATTTTTTGTCCCTGGGGTCCTAATATGACAACTACATTAAAATCAAAATGATGAGGAAAAAGAAATCTTTTCAGAGTCAGGATTGACTGTCATGCTTTGCTTCTCTGCTCCCACTTCCTTAGGAGACGCTATATAAAATGTGGCTGATAGATTGGGAATAACCAGTTCATTGTGTTCATTAAACTAATTTATGCACTATTGTTTCAGTAAATATGCAACTGTTCTATTCCTGTTTTGTCCACTTTTCTGTGTGTATATGTGCATGCATACATACTTGTAGTGTAGGTGCATGTCACTTGTGCATGAAGCAGAATTTATTGTGTTTAGCCTTACAGAGTTTAAAAACTTAGCATTAAGAAAAAGTTTTATAATATATGTAAGAAGAAACTTATTATTTCTAAGTAGGCAATCTTGGGAATATCGTTTCACTTACATATTGATAATATATAATATTAGAACATAATTATAATGTTTGTTATATAATATATAATTAACAATAATTTACAAGGAACCATTTAAATATCTGTTACTTTTATATCACTTTCATTTGCACATGACTTGTTTTAGAAAGTATTGTTATGCATATAGAAATGAAATGACTTTTTTTATGTCAATTTTAGAAAACCTTAGAGAATAGCATGCTGAATATGGTTAGTGAGCAGGATTCTTTTTTCAATTCTGAGAAAGGAACAAAATTTAATCTTTTAAATTATATTTTCTTTGATAAAATGTACCTTGAAAAATTTAAGTATGACAGATTCCTAATAAAGTGTATGAGATGGAGAGTGACTTGTTATCTTCCTGTATTTTCCCTGAATATGTCTGATTTCATGTTGCTACTGAATCTTGCTGTCTAGACTCTTTTTCAAGGCATGGAGCCTGTGGGTGATGATACACCTGATGACAGAAAGCTTGAGAGAGTCTCCTTCATTCACCTCTGTCTAACAGTCTCCTCTTTCTCTCTCTGCCCTGTCTCCTCGTTGCATCCTTGTGCTCCCATCTCTCACCTCGTAGTCATGCCAAAGTCAATGGCCGCGTATATCTAATAATAAATAGGTGGGTACTTCAATGTTTTCTCTCTTGTTTTGTTTAAAAACTATTTCTTGAAGTATTAAACTCTTAACTGCTTTATAAATGAAAAAATGTGTCATCAGATTGTGGACGGTGGTCTTCAGGTATGCTCATGGATATGTTTTGCAAACTGAACCATTTGGTGTTTTTACTGAATGGTGCTATGAGTGGATGTAGAGGTTGTCCAGGGTCTTCAGCTGGTGCTCAGCCTTTGGTCTTGGTTCAAACTTATGCCCCCTTCATTTTGTTATTTGGTAGAATTCATTCAAGCTTGCCTGAGAGCTCATCTCCCTCTTGAACGCCTCATTGAGAGCTCAGCTCAAGAACCACCTCCTCCATAAACCCTCCCAGAAATGCCAACGTCCCTGCTAAAAGTAATCTGCCCTTCCTCTGAATCCCTGAAGCATTTTATCTTTACCGCTGTCCTGACACTTGCCTTCCAGTCCTCTGTCCGCCTGCTTGTCTGATCTCCCTTGCTAGAGGCATAAAGCTCCCCAGGCCTTGACTCCTTCTACTTTCACCAAGATGCCACCATATCACCTACCCCAGGCCTTACCCATTAGTTGATGTTCAGTAAATATGTCTGAATGACGTGAAAGTAGTCACAACAATGTGTGTTTTAAAAACCATCAGTTTCTTCAAGTAAATCTCTACTTGAAAGATCAACATAATATTGAAGGATGTTTTACATCATCAGATTTCATATGTTTAAATACCACAAAAGGCACCAAGATGGCACTGAGACATGGACCCACCTTAAGATGCATGTCACCTAGGTGGAGAGACAAAACATGCAATATCCACACAAAATGAAAGGCAAACTTTGATAAGTGTTGTGTGAAGAAGAGTTATTCTCAAAGTGCCCAGAGAGAACAGAGATAAAAATCTTTGGGGATCTAATTTAGTAAAACTATTCTTACTTCACTAAGTAGGTAATTTAAAATATTCACTCCTATAACTTCATATCATTGGTAATAAAGCTAGTAATTTAGCTAATAGAAAACATATATCTTGCAATAAATCTAATTAGTGAAATAACTCTTCGAAAGATTTGTTGGTTTTTTATTTCATTCACTTTTCCCTTAGGTACACTCCTAAGGCAGACAACCAAATAGCAAATTCTAGGAGGCAGAACTTCTAGAAGGAAATGTGAAAAAGATAGCAAGTAGATTGTGGAAGGAGGAGAAATGAGCGAGGACTGGATAATTTCTTGTAGGGGCCAGTTTTTGACAGCCTAAATGAGGAACATCAGCTTCAGGTTTTTAGCTAATAGAGAAATAAGATATAGACTCTAGATAGAAATCTTAAGCAACTATTTAAATCTCATCCCTCTAAACATAAGGAACTACTCTCCTCCTCTCTGTGTGTTTCTCCTAAAGCATTCAGCATTCGCTTTGTGAGGGGCTGGCTGAGACAGACAAGGGGACAAGAGTTATTTTGATGGGCTCCATCAGCAGCAGCTGAATTAAGTCTTGATCCCAATAGCTCCACACACCTCATGAGAGGAAGCTTATGCCTGTTACCCCAAATCACAAGACCAGCGAATTCACCCAGGAGTTCTTACAAGTATCAAGCTTCAACGTCACCCAAAATAATTAACAACTTGAAACATTCCAACTTTAGCACTATCTTCTTTCCAGTGAAATCTCTCATTTTTGTATGAATATTAACATGTTAAGAGAGGCCAGAGCTATGCCTCTGACAAAAAACATTATCAAACAAACCTCTCATTTTACAACATGTGCTTCTGAAATGTGGACTGTAAAGTGTGTCAGATTTTTAATAGGACCTACTATTCATTAGCATGATAGGATGAATCCTTTTATAAAATAAATAAGCTTTCCTTCTCCCATAATTTATTTCTGTATGCTCAATGTTTCATAAAAGAAATAATGTGTTTACAAGTATTAGTTCTGAACTAAAAGAGGGAGGATACCTATAATTCAACTTATGGGTTGATTAAAATTTAGACATTACCTTACCAGGTATAAGGTAGAGGAGTATATTGAGTATGGTGAGTAACTGTGATAAAATTTTAATAATGTCAGTAATTGTGGGGATGTTTCAACTGATTTAGTAAACAGTATAAATTAGAATATTTTAACAAGAGCAATTTTTTTTTTCTTTCCACATATACAGAGACTGGAACCATTGTATCCAATCCTGCCCAGTAAATTTTTTTAGAGGAGTTACTAACATGCATATTTAAGATGTGATGTTAAATTCACAAACTAATTGTTTATGTGTGAATACAATCTTTTAAAAGTGCTTACAAGTTCTAGAAAATAATTTATTTTAAACAGTAAAAATATTCTACTTTAAATATTACTTATAAACACTACAAATTTGAAAAACATCTTTTTTCTAATATTCTAATGATAATGGGGTGAGTGCAGTTTACAATACCACATTTCCAAATTGGAATAGTTAAAAATAAATGGCATGTAGACTAAGGAGGTCTTATAATGGTAGAATTTCCATTTTCTTTAATGGAAACTAGCTTAATATGAAGCTTTTCAAAGTCAATTCTAAGTAAGGAATTAAACCTCTTCAGTGCTCCATGTTACACAATTTGTTTCTTCTGTTTCAAATAAGAATGCCTCTCCAGTGTATAGAATTTCTTCACCTAACATTCAGTGAGTCATCGTGTACCCCACGCACAATGCTATATGTTGTGAGGGAGATGATTAGACCAAGACTGCATTGCTGTCTTTAAGAGGAAAGTCCCCAGAACACACACTCTGAATAAAACGATGTGGATACAAATGGAGAAACGCACACGTGGAGGCTGCGCAAAGCTGCGGAAGCTAGAGAAAGAGCGGATGAATAGACAGATGTCATCTGCTTTGTTAGAACGTGAAGGAGAGAGCCATTGTACCTAAGAAATAGATAGTCCATGAGAGCTCAGAGCCTGAAGCATAATAAAAGCAAGGAAACAAAGGTATTGGTAAAGTTAAACAAACTGCAAAGAGAAGAAAATGAGCTCCCAGTGGAGAAAATCATACAAAACCGGTGCCTGCGATGTCAGGCACTGGGGGAGGGGCCTTCTCTGAGAACCAGTTCCTCCATCACCACATCTATAGTAAAAATCCTTCGTATGGTCTTAGATAATTTGCATGTGGTGACCAGTAAACGATTACAAGCATTGTATGTTCCTTAGCCTGGAGTTTCAGGCACTGTTTTTACTTATGTGTGTTTTTAAATTTAGTTTTTTGGAAAATCAAGATCCTTTTTCTTTGCTAGGGGAACTGAATGAAAGTGCACAGGCTTTCCTGGAGAGTCCATGCAACTGTTTGTTCTAGCAACTGCAGGTGGTTCTGCCTCTGAAGTCTGCTTTTGTGCAGATTCACCTCTTCAGCTCTCCCCTCCCCCACCCTTAGTGAATGCTGTAGTCAGAGGTTATTCACAGAAAGCAGAACATGGAATATTGGGAGACAGAGTCCCAAGAAAGAAATGTTTGCTCTTTCTCCTCTGAATGGCCTTTTTAAAATAGACAAGTTCTTTTAAAGAATTTGCTGATCACTTTCCCTATCGTCCGTTTTGTGTGGCCCCTTGCAAAAGCACGTTTTTAATTCTGCCTTTTCATTTGGATGAATTTATGATACAGGTTATCAAATCCCAGTATATGAAAATCTATCATTAGAGGATGGTTTCTTACTTTAAAATTTTTCCTGTGTAAATAAGCACTGTATTAATTACATAACAGAAACTGCCTTAATTTTTACAATATCCTGTGAAGCAGGCACTGTGGTTGCAGCAAATTCAGTCTTAACAGGCAGGTCAGGTCGTTTTGCCATGTCAGCCAGCTGGGAAATGCCTGGTTGGGTCTTAAACTCAAGTCTTTCTAATTCCAAAACCCATGCTTTTAAGATTCTTCTCTATCACCTCTTAAAAAGGCTATGATAGAAATGAAAAAAAAAAAAAAAAAGGAAGGACTCACACAGATGTCTTTTTAAAACAGGACGCTTCATTCATGCATTTAAAATATTTTCATCTGTACATGTTTTATGCACACAGATTTCCATAATACCAGGTACAATCCACTGAAATTTCTCAGGTAGTTAATACGCTCCAAGACTAGTAAATGACAGCCTGGTACATGTTTTCCCTGTTTTCTTTTTTTCTTTTTTTTTTTTTTTTTTTTTGTCATCCATTACAAGCTCATGAGGTTAGACTGCTCCAGAGGGCATCTAGGGGTTACCTGCCCTGTTTCCTTATAAGGATCAGGTCAGAGGGAAATGAGCAGCAGAGCCCCTTCCCTTCTATCCTCTGCTCCATCTGGTACCATTACAAGTTTCTAGAAGTAGGTCTTCTGGACCTTCCTCCCAGAGACTCACTCCAGTGTCTTCCTTTGACTCCTTCATTTAACAATCTCTCCTCGATATGCCTTGCCTGGGGCATAGCAGTTTGGGGGCATCTTGCTCTAGGATGTTTTGCTATGTAGCCACAGAAGCAGCTGCAGAAACATCCTCCTCTCTTTGAGCCTCACTCCATAAATAGCAGTCAAATTATTGGGAAGTTGTTTTCTTGTCATTGTGAAGTCTCAGCAATGTCGATGTAGACATTTGAAATGCACTTTGAGATAGTCACACTTCCACAAGAAAACACACCAAATTCCTTGTCCTAATGAAAAGTATCTTCTCACTTATAAAACGCAGTCCTCTGGCAGTGCTGAAGAGAATAAATGCATATTGACAATTGTGCATCACCTGACCTCTTCCACATTTAATGACATTTAATATGTAGAGTCCTAACAAAGCAGGAAGAGCAAATATGTACCCTGAGATTTGATGTGTGGCACTGGGGTAGAGGATACAGGTATTGCAATTTCAAGAGTGGTTGACTTTCCTGAAGTCGAGAGGGTGAATTTACTAGCTTAGGAAAATGAGGAAGGAAGTCATAGGTCAGCATAATACCTCCCACCAATGTTGAACTATCCTCAGATGCTCTTTCTCCATTAAATTAACTATTCGTTTCTGGCATGCTATCATTTACCTGCTGGACACCCTGTTAAATGGAATTGCTTTTGAGCAATAACCTCTTCAAAAGTCTAAGGACAATGTAGATTCATTACAATAGTTACCCAAAATGATAGGCGTGTTTTCAAGTATAAAATCAACAAGTTGAAAGTAAGCTCACATTTTATCCATTTTATCTAGCCAAACTTCATCATTTTATAGAGAACTAATTAAATGTCAGAAAGGTTAAATAGCTTACTCAGAGCCCACAATCATATAGATAGGATGTTAATTGTCATGTTACAACTATGCTGAACATTTATGGATTAACTATTATAAATGGAGAAGATTATCAGTGTTTACAGTAGACTTTTTCCTAATATGCATTTTATTGCCTACAAATGTTCTTTAAAACATTAATTTGAATATGAATAAAGGGATAGACATTTTTAAAAATGTAGGAAAAGGATCATACTTTTTATTGTCCTCTATGAAATAAACTGTAACATCCCAGGCTGCTGTCCTCAGGCAGGGCCCAGCAGAAGCTCTCTCTCCTGCATTCTCTCTCTAGCTCAGGATCTCACAGTCCTCCCATGGTACTAGTCAACAGTTCCCATCAGTAACTCTCAGGCAGGGACATGCTGCAGATGTCTCACTCCTGAAAGCATTTAGCTTCCATGGTGTAGGCTTTAGATAATGGCAAAGTGGGATTACTCTATGCAAAGGTTGACTGAGAGCACACATTACTTAAGAGTTTTTTGAAAACTTATTTAAAATGTGAATGACTTGATTCTTGCAAGATGATTTGTTGTGTTACTAAGAAAGCATGATGTATTAATAATTTGCCCCAGCAGTCTCAATATGTTCTCCCATTTACAATCCTGCAGTCCTGTCCACTCTCAAATCAGTTGCCAAGCCTAGGGTTCAGAGCAAAGCACATTATTAATGCCATCCTGGAATGCATTTGGCGTTAGGGCATTACTGCAACCGGCGTAAGGAATGCGATAGCGGATGATAATGTAGCATGATATGTGATCTCTGACATTCCTTATAATTCTTCTATTCTCATCTCCTTTTTTTCCTTTCTATTTCAATTACTTTGAGCAGCATCAAGAAAAAATTACCAATCCACCAAAATGAGTAAGTCCCCCTGTGAAGCCATGAAATGCTTACTCTACATGGTGCCATTTCATGCTTCTACATCCTAAACTCTGACCATTTTCTCCTCCGGGAAAAATGTCAAGTTTAGGTGTCAATAGCTCTCATTACCAACTAATTACTAGAACTTGAGTTAGAAAAGCTAACAAAACCTAACTGAGTTTACAGTTTGTTTTAGGAAAGAACTTAAAACAAACAAAAAAGTGCCAAGATGCTAACACCCCACCTCACGAGGTCTTTGTACATGCACCGATTTCATTTTTGTTTGTCCTCCTTTCACGTGCCCCTCACTCCAACCTCTCCTGACACCCATTCCCCTTCTGACTCAGCTGCTCTCTGCCAACAGACTGGCCCACCCTGAAGGGAGCCTCCCCGACCTCACCATGATAAATCTGACTGCCAGCCTGGAGAAGCCCGTGGTGAGGAAGTTGGCTGAGCCCAGGGAGGAGAAGCCCGAGGGATACTCTGAAAAGGCCGAGAAGGGTGAGCTTAGGAAAGACAGCAAGGAATCAGAAGACGGAGAGGAAGAGGAGGAGTCAGAGGAGGAGGAAGAAACGTCAGGTAATCAACCCACTACCAGCAGTTGCTCAGAAAATGCAGGCTGCCAGGCTGAGTGAAGGAAACACTGACTTGCGCGGAAAGGATATGTATTAGACCCAGTCCACGAGATAAAAATTGGAGTTTTTTTCTTTTGGTTGCTGCAGTTATAATAGTCTTGTTCCAATTGCTCCAGTAATTTTCTCTCAATTCTGACTGAGGAGAAGAGAGCAGACGGCTGGTTATCAATAACTGGCCCCCCAGTAGGGCTCTGCCCGGACACTCGTGGGGTGTGGCTCTGACCATGTGCTCAGGTGCACGCCTCTGGCAGGAGCGCTGCCCACCAGAAGTAGAAGCAAGTTGTGCTGCAAAATCTCTGAAAGTTCTAGACATCACTTTTACAAACTCATTCTCCAGAAGCCGTTGTGAGGCTTCTCCAGGAAACCAGTAAGAATATATTTCTAGTTCTGTTCTATCCTGTACCTGAATGTTTATAGCAGCACAATTCACAATTGCAAAGATGTGGAAACAACCC
>JAQIFY010002017.1:0-13693 GCA_028533085.1 Varecia variegata | reverse complement strand
GCATATACTTTATTATTGGAAGTAATACATATGTAACCTTTAATATTGTATAAGAATATATAACATATACTTATGTATACATATATAACACACATATATAATATACATATATAGTATAATATACATTTATACTATACACATACATATTTCTATACTATATAACATTACACATATAAACATATAATATTATATATGTATACAGTATATATAAGTATATATTATCTATATTTTTAATTTTTTTAATATAGAGAAAAATGGAAAATGTTGTCAGGAAAGTAAGAAAATGGTAACTTTCATTTCCCATCCCTCCCCAAAATGTGTCATCCAGAACTCTCTCTCTCTCACACCCCCTTTTAATCTACTTCTAGTACAATTTAGTCCATTTTGTCTTCAGAAGGTCTTTGAAGCTCACCCTCTCTCCCCATTTCCCGTGCCATTCACCTGGTTAAGTTCTCTATCAACTTTTTGCCTGGGATACTCCGATCGCCTCCTACTTGGCTTCCCAAACACACTGATTCCCCCCAATTTCTTCTTCACACTATTGTCAGAGTGGTTCTCCTAAAACATAAGTCTAATCACATCCTCCCCACCCACCTACCCTTAACACCTTTCAATAACTGTCACGCAAACCAAACTGCATTGTGAAAACAGAAAAGGGTTTTTATCATGGGCCTCCTGTGCACTTCGCCCGCCATGACTCCTGGCACTCGCTACGCACGGCCATCACGCCGGTCACAGGAAGCTATTCCAGTGCCCCAAATACACCATGTGCTCTTTCCAGTCTAGATTCTAGCAGACAGAGTAAGCACGTGGGCTCTAGCAGCAGTCTACCAAGATTCAAAACATACTTCTCCCACTCACTAGCTGGGGCCTGGGACAGGCTACTTACACCTGTTGAAACTACAGCTTCTGCTGTGACGTGGAGGAGGCAGGTGGACCTAACTCTTGGCTTAGCTGTGAGGATCAAACGAGATCATCTGTGTTAAGCTTTTCATACAGTGCTTGGCTCACATGCAGGTTACACTTTTGGACCCTATTCTCAGAGCTGAAAAAGCATGCCACTTAACAAACAAAGAGGATAAAACATCCCAGCCCTCATGAAGCACATATTCCAGTGGAGACAGACGTGGACAAGTATAATATAATACGTAGTACGCTGGAAGTAAAAACTCCCATGAAGAAAATTACAGCAGGGGTGGCCCAGAGAGTCGTCTTCAGTAGGGCGAGCAGGGAAGACCTTCCTGAGAAAGTGCATTTGACCAAAGATTTGAAAGAGGTGAGGCGGTGAGTCACATGGAAATCTGAGGAAGAACATTCCAGGCACAGAAAACAGTATGCCTGGAGAGTCCGGGGAATAAAAGGGAGACCAGTGTGGCTGAAACCAAATTTGCCTGGGTGAGTGTCAGTGAACGGAGAGAGAAAACTGGTGGTGAAGCAGATGGTGCAGTGATTTGGGGGCCATTTTAAGGTAGCAGCTTTTACTCTGAGCGAAATGGAAGAGAGTATGACTGCTACTGGCTATTATTACTTATTCATCTTTCTGGGAAATTTTAACCAAATCTTCCCAACTAGGTCAAGACCCCTGAGGTCACCTGAGACCTCTGTTACTGCACTGTTTACAGCAGCTGCCCCCAACTGCCCCACCAAATTCCCGGAAAACAAGCCTCGGAGATTCATCTCAGTGTTCCCTGGGCTTTGCGGGTTGCTCATCACACAGGAAGGGTTCAGTATAGGATACTGAATGAATGTTGAAGGCACAAGTGAAAAATAAGCAATGCACTTTGAGAAGGCCAAGAAAAAGTGTACATGCCATAGTGCGCTGAGTATATTCTATAAGATTCTGAAAATAGTGACGGGAAATAAGCACATGCCTTCCACTGACATCATGTTTGAATTTTCAGCAATTTCAGCAATAAGATTCAGCAATCCTGGACAACTTTGCTAAAATTATTTCATTTTATAATTTTCAAAATTCCTATATGTAGTATCTAAATATGTTTCAAAAATAACCCTGCGCTTTTTCAGATTTAAGTATCTTCGTTTTCCAGATAAAGAAATTGAGGCCCAAAACATCACGGGACTAGTGTAAGATTCAGCCCTCTAATTCAGACACCCGCTGCTGTGAGAAGGGCCCTGCTGCTTGTATGGAAAACGTGGCTGCGCGTAGCACAGAGAGCCTCCCCATCCAGACGGCTGCAGCACAGCGTCCTGAAGCAGCAGAGAGACTGACAGCAGATGGAGATAAGAAAGCAGCACTTGGTGGTGGGAGGGAAGAACACAAGCAGAAAAGAATTCCATTCTGCATCCACTGATCACAGATGGCGCCACCCTTTTGATGAATGGGACAGAGGGCCACAAAATAAGAGGTACGACCAAGAGATGCAAAGATGCCTTGGAATGAACAGTATTTACACCAGAGTTACTATTGGTGATATCTATTCTCCATATTGCTGTTTTATTAGATTGTATTTTTATCAAATTCTAATTCTCCAGTAGCAGTACTCTCTATTAATAGAATATGGAATGTAGAACCAATCGAAAGCTAATGAACACTGTACCTGGATTTAGGAGAGACTTTGCACTTACTAACTATGCAATCTTAGACATTTTTTTATTTTTTTTTTAATCCTGGGATTTAGTTTTTTAAACTGCAAAAATAGGGATGACAGTGTCTGTTTTAAAGATTTGTTACAGGATGTATAATGTGGTAGAATATTAAAAATGATGATGTATTCTATGAAAGTAAGAGATAATTAAAATATCTCTTCTCTCCATATACATTTGTGAATTGTTCTGCCTTATAATTATTATTTTACTTCATTATAATTATAAATATATATATATGTATATATATATATATATATATTTTTTTTTTTTTTTTGAGACAGAGTCTCGCTTTGTTGCCCGGGCTAGAGTGAGTGCCGTGGCGTCAGCCTAGCTCACAGCAACCTCAAACTCCTGGGCTCAAGCGATCCTTCTGCCTCAGCCTCCCGAGTAGCTGGGACTACAGGCATGCGCCACCATGCCCGGCTAATTTTTTCTATATATATTTTTAGTTGGCCATATAATTTCTTTCTATTTTTAGTAGAGACGGGGTCTCGTTCTTGCTCAGGCTGGTCTCGAACTCCTGACCTTGAGCGATCCACCCGCCTCGGCCTCTCAGAGTGCTAGGATTACAGGCGTGAGCCACCGTGCCCGGCCTATACAAATATATATTAAAGCATTTTTCTGCCATCTAAATAATTATCAACACCTAAAAACAGAATCACACCCCATACCTGTATCTTAAAGTCACTTTTCAGTAAATATTAATAAATCAATCAGTGAATTTCATTATAGAAAATATTGTGACGTAACTTTTTTTCACATATACTGTGTCACAGTTTTGTGCAGCTAAAAATCACTGTGTTGCAGAAATAGTCTAATAGCTGTTTTATTCGGCAACACTGCTTCTGTACTTTATTATGGTGATATTGTGACATTTGACAAGAAAAAGTGGTAAGAGTCTGTCACCATAAAGAAACAAGGGATCAGTTACATCAAATTACCTTGAAAGCTGAAGTAATGAAATTGATTTCCTACACCTTATTAGGAAAACCTTGATCCCATCATCTTCTTTTCAAGAGTGCACACTGCAGCCCAGGGGAAGCTATTTTGTTACAGCAGCATTACAATCCCCAGCCTTGAGTCTAGGACAGTAAATGAACAATGTGAATGAATCGCCATTCTTCTTCCTTCCTACACAAAATTGTGAAGAATATAGAGCAATACTCAAACATCAGGGGAAATCTGTCTTGTTCTTTTAAATATCATAACCCGAGTATAAATTTTAAAAGATTTTCATTCCAAATTTGGAGACTTTCAAATTGTCGCAATTGTAAAATGACTTCAATGAAACTGACAAAGTCAAAGAAAATTGCATTTTGATGGGGAAATAAAATCAGTGCCAGGACTGGGTTGGAAGAAAATGGAATCCAATGTATCAGCCCACTGGCACAGGAATTCAAAATCATGCAACTATTGATAAACATTTAAGTAGCAACACATCAGCTTAAATGTATAATTAAAAGTAAAAACAAAACAAAAAACCTGTCAAACAATGGTACAAACAAGAAGGCATGTTTATTAAAAATTGTGTGGTCCTGCAATGCTGCTTCATTTTTACAGCAACACAGAAAAGTGAAGCAAAGTGCAAAGGTCATGCAGACCCACAGCCCTTTTGCTCATCCAGGCAAGCAGGGGCTCTGACATAAGAAATCTATGCTTTCAGCAATATACCCTTTTCCAAAACAAAAAGCTTGATTGCTTATTATTATTATATAAAATATTTCTCTATGTCCTATGGGTTTATATGAAATTAATATAATGTAATGATTTTGATCATAACAGCTGCATTGTTTTGATTTTTTTTTTTTAGTACATTGGGCAGTGAAATTCCCCAAGATAAGGACAAAAATAGTGAAAAAAGTAAATATCCTCAAAAAAATAATATTCTTGGCTAATAGATCTCACAAAGTAGTCTTTAGTATGAGTTTTGAAAATTACAGTTTCCCCCAACATACACATACTCAACAAAAGCATCAATGTTTTGAAAATGGCTTTCACCTTAAAGATACACAGTTGAGATACACATTATGATGTTTTTTAAAGAAACTTTAAATACATAATGAAGAAAAGTAAGAAATATTTTGGTTCCCAATTAAATATCTATATTTTTAAAATGTGTTCCATGCCCTTTCCACACCCTATGCTAATAATTTCATTTAACTGGTTCTCTAAAATGTAAAGTTCATACAGCTAATAATCAAAAAATATATGGTTGTAACTTTGGTTTAAAAAAAGATTTTTTAATATTCAAGAAACACCACCAATATATTTTTCTGAAAGATTATACAATTATGAAAACACTGTGTTGCAGATGAACATTGAATAATTGGAAAGCTTGGCTGTAATATATTTGTGAATGTTAATCTTGGATTAATTCTGGGCATGTAACTATTAAATATTTTTATTTTCTCCCTTTTATCTTAACTTGTTGCAAAAATTTCCACCAAAAATGTAACCATTTTTAAAATAAAATAATATGATCCCTAAGCCATCATAAAAATATAAAATTCAAACTGGAAAAATATTGGTAAAGTTCAGTGTGTTAAAATGAAACTAGACAGAGGCACAATGAGACTGGCTGCCATACATATCTGGCTTGGCTGAAATCTCATTGATTAGAATTTATATTATCAGTTAGGCAGCAAAACAAACGTTGGTGAGAGGACATAAGGTCTGTGGAGACTCCTGAGGATGTGGAATTGCTCAAGAGGTAGTCGAGTGTCTGTTGAGATGGTAAATGTCATTAGGTGAAACTGGAAAAACTATGTTGACATTTAAAATCGATTTCTATGAGGCCGAGGCAGGAGGATTGCTTGAGGCCAGGAGTTCAAGACCATCCTGAGCAAGAGTGAGATCCTGTCTCTACTAAAAATGGAAAAAATCAGCTGGGCATGGTGGCTTGCACCTGTAGTCCCAGCTACTCGGGAGGCTGAGGCCAGAGAATCGCTTGAGCCTACAAGTTTGAGGTTGTAGTGAGCTATGCTGACACCACTGCACTCTAGCCGGGGGGTGGGGGGTGGATAGAGTCAGACTGTATCTCAAAAACAAATCAACAAAAAATAAACAAAAAAAGATTTTTATAAAGTTTAACCATGAGATGTGTGATTAAAATCTCTCATCTCCCCAAAGCTTTAGTAAAAATTTCCATTCCTCTTGAAAGTTTAATCTGAAAAATATCTGCATTGTCGATTTTCATATATTGGTATACGTAAATTCAGAATCCAAAAACCAAGCACATTTAAAAAGTTACTCCAGTTTCTGAAGAAGAGCAAGATGATAAAGAATCTACCAAAGGCAATAAAAAAAATTAGCTCCACAATGTAACATTCACCTAAATTATTGAATCTGATGAACTGTTACTCTGTAGCATTTATTATATAAAATTTAAATACTCAGTAGTCATGTTGTTTTCTCTCTGACTTTATTTTCAGAATATTGTCTCAGGTAATTAAAAATAAATTGAGACATAATGGCATAGTGCTATGGACTGAGTGTTTGTGTGTCACCTCCCAACCAAATTCATATGTTGAAATCCACAGCCCCAAAGTGACGGTATTAGCAGGTAGGGTTTTTGGGCGGTGATAGTTCACAAATGCTGAACCATCATAGATGGGATTAGTGCCTTTACAAAAGAGGTTCAAGGGAGTATGTCTGCCACTTCCATCACATGAGGGTACAGTGAGAAGACACCATCTATGAACAAGAAAGTGGATTCTCACCAGACAGTGAATCTGCCAGTACCCTGAGCTTATGCTTTCCAGCCTTCAGAACTGTGAGGAATAAATTTCTTTGGTTTATAAGCCACTCAATTTATGGCCTTTTGTTATAGAAGCCTGAACAGACTAAGACAAACAGAGTTTAGATTCAAGTCAACTTGGGTTTGAAACCCAGTTTTGTGAGATTACTGCATTTTACCCTGGACAAGTTATTTAAATTATTTGAGTCATAGTTTCATTTTCTTTAAGATGAGGCTAAAAATACTTGCACTGTTGAAAAGATTATGTGGTATACATGAAGTGCTTGACACAGACTCTTAAAAATCAATAAATCTTCACTGCAGTAAAGACTCAATGAGGGCAGGGATAGTGGTGTCTTTCGATCACCACCGTAAGTCTGTCGCACAGAATTGCTCCATAAAGATTTGGTGAATGAATGAATAAATAACTAGTGTTACTATCAATAATGATTTTTATAATTTTCCCTAGGCCTCAATAGCAGCCTGAATTTCACACAGTTGATTTTTATTATGTGTGGCAGTTATGCTCTATAATCAGTGAGAACATTAAACTAGCAAATATGAACCACTGCTCTTAGGGGACAACAGGGTTAGGTTCCTGTGAGCCTCTGGTCATACGTTTTCATCAAGTCGTCAATGTATAGCCTTGTTATATGTGTTTCTATATAAAGATATCTTATTTTATGTATATATGTGTATGTATACACACACACATATGTATATAGAGTTGATTCATTAACATTGAACTCACGGCCAACACTTCCATAACTCAGGCCCAAATGAAGTATAGCTAACACTCATTTTGTCTGTAAAGCACATCTCAGCTTTCTTGCACTCAGAAACACTAGATAGCACATCAGTATTACACTTCAGGGATATTTTAAACAACGAAATCAACAAGGAGAAAAGAAAGAAAGAAAGAAAGAAAGAGAAAAGAAAAGAAAAGAAAGAAAGAAAGAAAGAAAAGAAAAGAAAAGAAAGAAAGAAAAAACAAAACAAAAAAGTGACCCTAAATAGAATGTGAAAAGGACACTTGTTTACAAGTTGAGAGCTGAAACAAGAAGGCAGAGTATCACCTTGTTAGACCTCAGCTGGGAATGTGCAAGTCTGTGCATGGTGCATGACTGTGAGGGCACCTTTACTGTTGATTTTGGGGTTACCAGTGCATTTTAGCAAGTAGGCAAGGAAAACAATGTAGAATTTTCAAATAATGATAATGACAATGGACTGAATATCTAATGGGGAATATATGGTACTCATAAGAATCATGCCCTCTAATTCTGGATAGCTCTCTCCTCTCTGTTCAACACTATCATAAATACTGCTTTGCAAGCAGTAAATACCCAATCAGTGCTTGCTGAAAAGGAAAACAAGCGTATGTTTTGAGGATTTTCAGTCCGATGGAGACTAAATGCATAGCAGGACTGAGAACCTCACCACTTTGTCATCTTAATTACATATGGTAGAGTAGTTATCCCAAAAATATTGTATATAGCAGTCATTTTTAACTGTTACCTGCAAGGGTATGGCTTTCAATGAATGTTCTTGGGTTGTATAACAGAAGAAACTGAAATATGCTACATGAGGTTGAGTAAATAGAAAGTAGATAGAAAACCATTAGCCTCAATCAGGAGCTAGAGGAGGCTATAATCATGAAAAGATCAGATAAGGAAGGGACAGACTAGAAAAGGGATCATGTGATGGAAGAAGTGGGTTTATATAATATGTTATTAAAAATGCTGATTCTGTCATATCTTGTCACATTGCTTATTGTTCAAGACAAGTATCTAGCAACTGGCCTTAGAGGAAATTAATACCCTATCATAATCTACCCAATCTGTTGTTCAGTGGCAAGCAATGAGGGGGAAATGATCTTTGTTTTGACAGCTCTGTGGCCTGTGTATTGGTTTATTACTTCTCATTCCACTGAAGCTCAAGAACTGAAGTTTTCTCCATAGAATCCTTAAGAACTAGGGACAGAGTGCCCTACCACTTCTCTTTTCTTCTGTTATAATGGAATGGGTAAATAAAAAGCTATTCAGAGATTTTTTTTACATATGTATTATAACAATGCTTTTCTATCTCTTGAGAATAAAATATTTTTATTCCATAACAATGTCATGTTCATGTTTATTCACTCATGAAGAACATTATGCAGACTTCTTTTTACTCAGCTTTGGCATGAGGCTGATGTTCCATATTACTATGTAGTTTTATTATTTTAGAACGGATACAGGTTTATTTAGAATTGTTAGGCAATAAGTAAAAACACTGTTATCCATAATCTTTTAATCTGTTCCATTTCCTTCTCGCAGTAAACATATGTAATATTATATATACATATATTAAATACTAAAATTATGATTTTATTTTTTCCTGAGACAGAGTCTCACATTGTCACCCGAGCTAAAGTGCAGTGGCATCATCATAGCTCACTGCAACCTCAAACTCTGGAGCTCAAGCGGCCCTCCTGCCTCAGCCTCCCAAGTAGCTGGGACTATAGGTGGGCACCACCACACCCGGCTAATTTCTGTATTTTTTGTAGACACGAGGGTCTCACTCTTGCTCAGGCCAGTCTCAAACTCCTGGACTCAAGCAATCCTCCCACCTTGAACTCTCTAAGTGCTAGGATTACAGGTGTGAGACACTGTGCCGGCCTAAAATTGTGATATTATTAATATGTATGTCATCTTGCACTGTTTTTAATCACTTAACACATAATGGGTATTGTCCAATTCCTTGTCTTCAAAAGCAGTTCACATTACCTGTAATGCCTGAATTATTTAAACATTTTCCAATATTTATTATACATATTTTTATACTTTTTATGAATTTTTATAATATACTTTAAAATATGTAGCATGAATAGTGTGATACAGCCCATGTGTTGGTTTAGGCCAGGGGTCAGGAAACTCACCTTATAAAGAGCCATATAGTATATATTTTTTGATTTTGGGGTAATACAATCTCTCCTGCAACTACTCAACACTGCCATGGTAGTGCCAACGCAGTGATAACACAATGTATAAATGAGTGAGTGTGCTGTGTCTCAATAAAACTTTATAGACACTAAAGTTTGAATTTAATATATTTTTCAAATGTCATGGAATATTATTCATTTTTGGAATTTTTTCCAACTATCTAAAAAGTGAAAATCATTCTTAGTTCATAGGCCATAGAAACACAGGAGGGAGGCTGGAAATGGCCCCGGGCTATAGTTTGCAGACCCTCTAGTTTAAGCCCCCTGCAGAATCAGTCAAATGCCTTAATGGAGCTGTCTCTTGCTAAAGGACTGGACAACTCCCTTCCCAGCCAGAAGCCCCTTCCTTCAGAGGGGGGGCTACCTCGAGGGTTTCAGCTATCTTTATATCAAATCAACAGTAGGTATTTTTAATAATCTGCATTAGAATGAGTTTCCATGAGTGGAATTAGTGGCATGTGGGCATAATTTAGATGTTAGAAATGAGCTCTCATTGTTTAGCAGTGTTCAAAGCCAGCTTTTACCCCCTTTTTTGGGCTTTCAGGTTGAGCACCTGCAGATTCTAAGGGAGGTCAGAGACACTCTGGAATTCAGACAGTAATTATATATCAACAAGTATGAACAACTGTTATTTAACAACTGATATGGTTGTACTAGTGCATAATAGCTGAAAATCAGCCCTGCCTAAAAGAGCTTTATCTGATCTCCCAGGCAGTTGGATGAACTCTTTTGTGCTTGCTTGAAGATAAACGTTTCCCTTATAAACGTCTGCAGGCATGGTGGAATTTGGTGTGAGAATTGTTTTCACTTTTACCTTTCATATAGAGGTTGTTGGAAAGTGTATAAGCCTCACCTAATTATAACCATGAGCAGTTGCCATTCCAACTGCCAATAATAATAATAATAATTGTGACTCAACAATATGGTTTAATTTAATTTGCAAAAGTTTGATCTCAATTCACAATTCTTCAATAAAACATTGACTGAGTTTCTCCCATGTGCCAGGCACAGCTACAGACACAGTGGTGGAAAAAAGGCAGATATAGACCCTGCTCTGAAATTCATAGTTATTGCAGGAGAAAGAATTAAAATAAGCAATTAAAATGTATTAAACATTCTTTCGTATTTTATAAGTTAATAACCATGTACTATAATAATCACTAACATAGGGCATTCTATGTGCCAGCCACTGTCCTAAGTGTGTGACATACATCAACCTATTCACAACCCAACCTTATGAGGTATGTACTGTTATTACTCTCACCTTTCAGAGGAGGGAACTGAGGGGCAGAGGGATTAAGGAATCTCCTGACATGATACAACCTTAAAGGAGTGGTTTTGGATTTTAACCCAGGCAGTTTGAGTCCGGAGTCTGCGCTCTTAACCTCTGCACTTCAAGGTGTGGTGGAGTGACTTTGGGGTGGGCAGTGGGTAATTTAGATGGGTGGTCAAGGAAGGATATTCTTAGCAGGAATTAATTTAGACTGAAGACTGAAGAATGGGAAAACACCCACCATGGAAAAAGCCAGGCATTCCAAACAGAGCATGCCTAACACCCTATGTCTGGAAGGAGATTTCTCTCTTCCTAGAGCAGAAAGGAGGCTGACATGCCTGGGACATGGGAAACCATGGCTGGGATCTTGGCTTTTGTTATTGGGCAATGGAAAGGCATTGCAGAGTTTAAAGCAGCAGAAGTGCAATCAGATTTAATTATAAAAATCACTCTGGTTGCTGTGCAGAGATTGGATAATGGCGGTTGAGGAGACAAGAATGTAAAAGTGGAAACTAGCGAGGGTGCAGACCAGAGTCAATGCTGGGAAGAAAGAGAAAAACTACCACAGCCCACATAAGAAACAGTTCAGATGCTCCCACACAACAGTCCCCAACCCAACCTTCCATGAAATCCACTCGATGCTGAGGATAATTGTATTTCTCATATTAAAGCAATGCATTATTCTAACGTAAATCGCACACTTCCTTTTCATCTTGGGCTTACACCTCTCTCCATGGAGTGTTGGAAACGAATCAGAGACTGAATTTCCATGAAGAAATGTTTCTGTCTTACCAAACTGAGATATATACACTCTCATTTAAAACCTCACGAAAGCAATGGAGCTAGTATCACAATGAAGATTAAAGTTACAACTGTCAAGTATAATCCATTATGCTGATTATTTATTTTTGGAAAACTAAAGTTTTAGATAATTTATAAATAGATTCAACAATTTATTTTAAATTGTGAATATATATAATAATTCAAGTGCAATTAATATCAATAGACATATTTTCTATCTTTTGCTATTGCCATATTATTCTGTGCCATTATTGAAACAAATTAAAATATATTACAACTTATACATTAGCTAACTATATATACACACCACATATATACACACATGCATACATCATGTGCACCCACACATGTATACATATGTATAGTTATATCTCCCTATACTTTTAAAAAGACAGTTCACTTTTAAAAATCTGCCACTAGTATTATAATTGACATAATATGTCAATTTTATTGAGTAGCTGTAGAAGAGGTTGGCCACACTCAATCATAATATTAAGCACTGGGAGAACATAGTCATGTTTACATGTCAGAAACATTGCTTGGTACAGAAAGGTTAGAACAAATCAGAGTGGAGGCCGAGCAGCCCACAGGGAGAGAGTGGAAAACAGGTTAGCACAGAAGTATGAACGAGGTGGTGGCAGCATTGGCCCACTTCTTGGGGCCTGGGAGGATGACTGAGTCATCTGAAGATTCAGAGTGAGGTTGACAAGAGGAGGGGAAGGTTGGGGGCAAGAGGGAAATGAGATATCTATGGGTGTGCAGAGTCAGTTCAGTGTGTCCACAGGCATGCACAGTTGAATGAAAAAGTCTAAATGACTGAAGAGAGAAATGGGCCAAACTTCTGCAAAATTTTCCAACATTTAAGTGAAAACAGGGAGGTATAACATTCTTCAAGGATAGAGAGAGCAACAGAAAAGGGCCAAGATGAAAGTAGTATTTACAGGACAAGAAGACAAAGAGAAGTCTCCAAAAATACTGCGCCCAATTCTCCTTCCTCTTACTGCCATCTCTTCAAAACTCCTGCCACGTAAACAGATGTATAGTCCACAAGCTTCTCTGCAAAATGAAAATATTTGCTTAAGCATTCTAACTTGTACCAGGCCTAAGAATTTTAATTAGTTCTTTACGATGTTAGAAATTATAAAGGTGAACATGAAATGAGTGAGTACAAAGCACCAGAGTGTAAATTTAACCAGATTCCTAGAGGTGGTCTCCCTCTGTGGTCCAGCTTCGTTCTTTTATAGCAGAGGGAATCAGGTGTCTTGTAGAAGCTCTGTTTTACTGATTGTCAAGGCTTATACATTGGGTTTTAAAATGTATGTGTGTGGGTGTATGTTTTTAACTTATCAACATGTATTGAAAATTATTTTTTGATTCAAAGTTTTAATTATTGAAGATGACTGCTCCTGACTTTAAGAAGCTTACAGTTTACTGTGGGATCAACAACTTAAAGAATGAAACCTGTTTGGTTTTCTTAAGTGTGTTTAAAAAATAACGTATGATGGAAATTTGCCACAGGGTGACGGAAATTTGCCACAGGGTGACGCACATTTGTGAGCTCTTTTAGTCTGCACTGTTCAGTTGCATTCCAGGTCATCCTCTTGGGCTGGCATCCTTTTGTCTGTACCTATCCACTCGCTGAAGCCAACAGTCAATAGAGACTCCAGTTGAATAGAAGATTATTTTAGAGAATACTCTCAGATCTCAGGAAATTTCTGAAAAATGCAATGGTGCCAGGTAGCTGAAGAAAAGAGATAAGACCCTGAAATAAGAACCCGATTGAACAGCTGAGCTAAAAAGAGAGAAAGGCCTTTTAAAGCAAGTGATCTACTTGAAATTTGAGGATTCAGGCTACAACATAAGCCTCTCATGTTGAGAGAATACTTAAGAAGTTAAGAAGTTAGTAAAGATAGATTTTGTGATAATTCAGAGTTACTCTAAAACGACTATCTATGTTTCATTAATAGCATCATACATAATCAAATGGAAGTTATATTTCATTAAACAGACACTCATTTCAGTTAAATGTTCTGTGATTACCTGAGAGCCATTCTGTATAGAATCATCTTTTACAGTGTCTAAAGAAATCATCAAAATTCTGAAAAAGGGCTTTTAAGATAATCATGGGCCACAGGTAGAGATTTCTCCTCTCTTTTTTGAAGGTACAACAGGCTTCATTCTCACTGTGTCTTTGTTTTTGATTTTTTTTTTTTTTCCGAGACAGAGTCTCACTTTGTTGCCCGGGCTAGAGTGCCGTGGCGTCAGCCTAGCTCACAGCAACCTCAAACTCCTGGGC
>JAQIFY010002016.1:0-13694 GCA_028533085.1 Varecia variegata | reverse complement strand
AAAAAAAAAAAAAAAAATGCTTAAATAATTTCAGCTTGGAGGTAGGCAGAATCATTAGTGCACCCAGGATGCTCACAGAAACAATTCAGGAGAGAGGGAGAGCATCCCTGTTATGAAAGGCCTGATACTGTCCTGAAACATTCAGTTCATTCTAGTTCCCCTGTTCTGATTCCATCTCCCTACGAATTCTTATGATTGTGATTCAGCTTCTCACATACACATGAGGCCAAAAGAGATCAAGTCCTGGGTGATGCATCATAGATTGCCTCTGATCTTCACTACCACTTTTTAGAGTGGAAATTATTATCTCCATTTTATAGAAAAGGAAACTGAGACCCAGCAAGTTTTAGCAACTTGCTGGAGAGCACACAGCTACTAAGTGGCTGAGCTGAACACTGGACCCAGGTTCCTCTGATTCCAAAGCCCAGTATACCATGAGGCCTCCAGTTTCTACAGCTTGTTTAATTTTTAAAATAAATTAGCTGCCACTTAGGAGACGTATCCATAAACAAAATCAAAAATCTAGTAAGAGAAGACTGGAATTTTTAAATGATTACAAATATTATAAGAAATTCAAGTTCAGGATGGTGTCTGGCTAGTGATCCATGACTTACCCTTCCCCAATTTCTCACTAAATACCAATGTCAACTCACACACAAAATTAGACCATAACTCATATAAGAACTCCAAATGTGAAGACTGACAATTAGCCTAGAGCCAGAATGATGGATGAACATTTACTTACCTATGAGATGGAAAAGAGAATCACAAAGCGTGGCTGATACAGACACTTGTCTTTGCCACTTGGGTGAAAGAAAGCTCATCAGCTGGAAGGTGAAGCTTCATTCCTCCCCCACTGCCTGCCTTATGGCTCAGGGCCGGTACCCTCCAGGAAGCTTTGCTACCTTCCCACCATGATGTGGAAGCTGCTCCTTGAGAGGCCAGAGCCAGTTCACACACATATTACCCCTACGAGTATCTCTCATGCTTCATCTTCCCCAGGATTGCAGTGTCAGTCACGCAGCCTGGCCAGGGACAGACATGGATTCCAATGCTGTATTGCAGCCAGAGATTTGAAGACACAAATAAGAAGTGGCTGTGACAGGATGGGTGTGGGAGTCAGATAAAATCCACCTCTAGGCTACTTGCAAAGAGATATATCTATGATGAAGTCATATAACATAATTAAAAATAATTAGCAGATAAATATACACCAGGAAAAAATAAATGTAAACAAACTATGGGTTATAATATTTATATCAGAGATAATAGAATTCAAGGTTAAAAGCTCCAGATGATTCAAAGATTATTTTTATATTTGAAAAACGTAAATCCCACAATGAAAATACGTTGAACTATTATGCACCAAATAACATAGCATTGGACTATATATATATATATGTCAAAAACTGTTGGGAATCAGTGAGAAGATAACAGAATCACAATAATAATGGATTATATTAATATGCTTTTCAGTCCCTGACAGATTAAAGAGGCTAAAAAAGGGAGAGGGGGATAGAGGGAACCTGAATAGTTCAATTAATTAGACTTAAAGGTATCCCTCGCTATCCATAGTCTCACAATACAAACTCAGGAACCTAACAGATTTGGGTGACAAGATGTATATTGAATAATTACATTTTAGTAAGCAATTTTACTTCAAGCATCTAGAGCAGGGTGAAATCCTAGTTTAAAACGAATTCTTCAACAAGACATTTCTTCATTCTAGGAGAAGCATCATTTATCTTCAAGGGGGATAGCGGAGTTTTTGGTCTTATTTTTTGGTTTTTTGGTCTAAGAAAAATTTTGATGGGTCTCTTAAAATATGAAAAGTTAGTCCCTGCCTCCCTTGTCAACCTTCACAAATCTTTATGTGGGAGAGGATAATGAAACAAAGGGATAAACTGCCCTGCAGAGAAAGTAACCAAAAAATCAGAAGTGGTATGCCAACAGAAAATGGGAAAATCATGGGATATATAAGGATAGTCCAGAGCACCAAAAGAACACGACAAGAACAGAGGCACAGAGAAAGGAACAGCCAGTGAGAAATTCCCCGCCACAAAGAACGACCAATAAATTCTGAGAATCATTGATGTCTGACATGGAATTTAAAAGTTGTTTATGGCCTTATACTATAATTACCTTCTGATATGCCCAATCCATTGATTAAAAGTCTGACATGCAGAAGAGCCTCGGTTAGTGGTGCTTGGGGAGAATAAAGCAGAAAGGACAGTGTTTAGTGAGGGCAAATGTATTAACAAAGAGGGCAGCTCCTCTGGGAGGCAAGCTCTCAAGCATGACAGACCTATTGTTCCAGCATGTGTTTCCTCTTCACTTTCACATATAGGGAGAGGATGGTATTTCCCCACCCTCTTCCAGGTCGGCATTGCCCTGTGTCTTTTTGTGGTCAATGAAATATGAACACAAGTTCTGGGAAGAAGCATTTTAGCGCCTTCCTCCTGCTGCAGCCAGCAGCAAGTTCCAGACGGTGATGACTCCATCAGCTAAGTCTCTAAGTAAGGAAGACATGGGACAGGACCCCCACACACACCAAAACTCGACAGACATGCAGCAGGAGCAGGAGATAAATCTCTGGGGTGTGCGGCCACTGAGATCATAGGGTGGCTCGACCTTGCGGCACAACTTGGCCTGTTGTGATCAATAGCCTGGGTGAGGTCACGGTCAGCCACAACAGTGACACAGAGTAAGAGGTTGACTGAGACGCGTGAGCTCCTCCACCCAAAAAGTCTTGGGGAGTCTGTGAAAGGTACTAGCCTTTTCGCAGTTTGTAGTATAGGAGTTTGAGCCATTTTGATCGCATATTAAAAGAAAAAGTAAATTGCACATTAAAAACAGGCTAGAGGTCTTAGAGATATTTGGGTACATTAATGGAGCATTTAGAAAAACTTATTACAAATCGGGCCACGAAGGATCCTCCAATAAACCCTAATAATTGAGAAAAACATATTCTCAACACATTAAAACTAGGTAATAAGTTTTAACAACAATAACAATGAAAAAAAAACTGTCACCTAGAAATCTTAAAACTCTCACTCTCCCCTAAGAATGTTTGTTCAGAAAGGAAATCTAAACTGCAATCTTCTATTATTTAGAAAATAACAAAGAGGACACTATGCATCAATAATTAAGTGCCGCATATTGGGCTGCACTATGGATCAACAATTAGGGGACAGAGCCTTAGCTAGAAACAAAATTAGAACCTTTAATACTTTTATTAACAAGAATGAAAATAAAATATTTAAGCATTCAACTTTAAAAGTTAGAAAAAACAAAATAAACCTAAGGAAAGACTAAGGGAAATAATTAAGATTAATATAATTGGCCAGGCATGAACTGGTCAGGTTCAAGCCTGTAATCCTAGCTCTCTGGGAGGCCAAGGCAGGAGGATCACTTGAGGTCAGGAGTTTGAGACCAGCCTGAGCAAGAGTAAGACCCTGTCTCTACTAAAAAAAATAGAAAAAGAATAGATGGGCTTGGTGGCACGGACCTATAGTCCCAGCTACTCCAGGTGCTGAGGCAGGAGTACCACTTGAACCCAGGAGTTTGAGGTCGCAGTGAGCTACGATGACGCCACTGGACTCTAGCCAGGGTAATAGAACAAGACTCTGCCTCAAAAAAAAAAAAAAAAAAAGATAATATAAATTAATAAAAAACAAAAAAGAAAATTGAGAAATCTAAGAACTGTTATAAACAAATAAATAAATAGACAGACACATTCTTAGCAACTCATTAAAGAAGTAACAAATGGCCAGTGCAGTGGCTCACACCTGTAATCCCAGCACTTTGGGAGGCCATGGCAGAAGAATTGCTTGAGGCAAGGAGTTCAAGACCAGCCTGGGCAACATAGTGAAATCCGTCTCTACAAAAATTAGAAAAATTAGCCAGCAGCGTGTGCCTATAGCCCTAGTTACTTGGGAGGCTGAGGCAGGAGAATTGCTTGAGCCCAGGAGTTTGAGGCTGCAGTGAGCTATGATGATGCCACTGCTCTCCAGCCTGAGTGACAGAGCAAGACTCTGCCTCAAAACAAAAAAAAGTAGCAAATATATAAAATGAGATTGAAAATATGGGAATATATCGGTATACATACAAAAAACAAAAATCTATGAGGGCTGCAGGAGGCGAGAAAAGGGGACAGGAGGAGGCAGCCTGCAGGCAAAGCCAGCACAGCCAGGGAGGCTGGGGGCAGGACGAAAGGAGGGAGGGAGGAATGTGTGAAGTTACTGGGGGATGGCCTCTCTTTGGAAAGTGGCTTCTTTTTTGTGCGATTATTTGTGATGCTAGCATTTAATCTGACAACTTCTAGGGTGGGTCAGATTTTCAACAAGCCTCATGCATAATGAGCCTATGAGGAGCACAGTTCTAAACCTAGAAAACAATCCAGTTCTGGTTTTGCAGTTGATAGAGAGGGAAGAAACAGAAACGTTTCTACGACTGGTTCATTGTACATCACACTACCTCGGATCAGGATGGTCTCCTCACACTAGGACTGGCTTACAAAGTACCACTAGTTACTGGAGAGGTAGGATGGAACCACAGTCCACCTGGGGAACATCCTGCCCCCAAGATGCCGTACAAGAGGTACATGCCAACCCTCCGTGGGTAGTCAGGATTGGGGCCCTCATTCTCCTTCCAGGCCAGGTCAGGCCCCTCCTGCAACTTGAACCTTTACTCAGTATCTAACTCGTGACCATCATTTGCAGCTCTCACTAAGCAATCACTGTTTATTGTCGTCCTTCGGCATTTACTTGACATCTTTCTCTCTGTCTCTCTTTCTCATTCTCTCTCTTTCCCTCTCCCTCTTCCTCTCTCACTTCCCTGGCCCCTGACTCAGACCACTCTGGAGTCAGCAGGCCTAGATCATAATCCCAGCCCCTCCCCAACACAGCCCACCCAGCTGTGGGCTCCCAGGCAAATCCATTGACCAATTTTGCTATCTCTCCGATGAACAAAATAAAATGAGTATGTTGGGCTGGATTGGAAGTTTTTAAACTGTGTTCCAAGAACCCTCACGGTTCCAAAGAGGTGCATCAGGGGTTCTACAAGTATTTGATTCAATCTGTTTTAACTTTTTGAAAGACCATAATATGCCTTTAATATTCCTAATTCAAGTACATGTGAGACTATCAACGCCTTGTGTTAATTCTTCTTTTCCCTGACTTCAGAATAAAGCTTCCCTGCCTCCCTCTGCAGATTTGAGAATTGCCAAAAACATGTCCTTGGTAAGGAATGTTCTATTTCTGGGGTGTTTATTTTTTGGAGAGCAAAGCCTGTTCATGTGGGCTCACATGAATATGTACGAGCAAGTACATCACCAGAGAATATGTGTACTGGGCCCAGTGAAACACCACGAACCACATGAAGCTACTGGCAGAATTAAATTTTGGGTGTTCTTACCTAACTTTTAATATTTATACATATTATTTCTTTCCGGTGAAGTGAAATAATTACCCTTAGAAAGAAAAATGGAGTACTGGTTGAATAGAGAGAATTTTAAAAGAAAATATGATGATGCCCATGATCAAAGTGATCAAGTTCAAGGTAAAACATCAAGTCAGACTCAGCTAGTACCTATTGATTCTTTTTTTTTTTCTTTTAAATTTCTTTTTCTTTATTTTTTTTTTTTTTATTTTTTTTCTTTATTTGCAACGGAGCTCATGCTGGAGCTATTGATTCTTTAACTCCTGTTGGCTGCAGAGCAGTGCATGAAATGAGAGGAATGCCACAAAAACTCAAAGACAAGAAAATACAGTAGCCTTTCTCTGTCTTTGGGGCTCACTCTTTGGGGCAATAAAATCCACTCAAGTCCTTGATGTGCTTGTGTAGAGAAATCTGAGGAAAGAGTTCTACATTCCCTGCCACAGAACATCATTTGGACCGTACCTAGTGAGCCTAAAAATGAGGTCCTTGGCTACACTTAGTATAAAACAATCATCTTAATATTTTTTAAAGTTATATAATAATATTTAAGTTTGCCAATGTATGTTTAACTTTGCCCATGAGGGAAAAACACATGCTCTCTTTGGAAGTCTTATTAAATCCTATCTTATGGACTTTGTTATACATGTGTTAAATAAGAAGCTTGCTTCAAAAATACTGGTACTGCTGTCAGAGAGCACAGTCTACTTGAGAATCCAAGACTGTATTGAATGAATTAGCCAAGCAAGTCAAAATTATCATAGCAAAGTCATATGTTATGATGGCTTAGAGTCCAAAGTCTGTCAGTAAGGTCCAAATTGACTACAGTCAAAATTATCCTTGAACATCTCCTCAATGGGCATGAAAAATAGAGTATGGTTTCGTATATATCACCCCACATAGTATTGTGCATATGTAATTGTATAATATGTACCATAGCGTATGACTCATAAAAGGACATGTGCAAAACATAATGTGGTCGTATTTTTACTCCATTTCTCTGCAAGTTGGATTACCATGAGAGAAATGAGAGCGTAAGACAGCCCTGCTCTGAAGGAAATGTTTAGCATTTCACTGAAGAAGAGGTGGTGTCTTGTGGTTCTCTCCATGCTGTTTCTTTGTACATCATAATCAGCCAGGTACTTTATAAGGGACAACACCGGCTTCAAAACACTTAACATTGGTACAAGTTTTCTTCTTCTCAGTAAGTGTGTAAAATTTTAAATAAGTTTGTAAAAGTCTGAGATACAGGTTTATTTGTAAATAAATCTGGTTTGAAAAACCCAGGAAGAGAGGCTTCTTGGAAGCTGTGGCTATGCCCTATTTAAAATCATCAAGTCTTGTGGGGAAGAATAAGAGTCAACAATGAAACAGGAAGGAAAAAGTGTTCCAGACCAGGGCACTAGCATGTGCAAAGGCCCTGTGGTGAGTTAGAACATAAAGAGGTGGAGGAATCAAAGTAAGGCTAATGTGGCCAGGACAGAGCTGAGGAGCCTAGGGAGGCCAATGGGGGTGACACATGGGAGCCAAATTGTGCTAGGGCATATTTTCCCATTCAGCCATTTACTCACTCGTTCATCAGTCAAATACTTACAACTATTTACCTTCTATATGTTAGATACTGTTCCTGGTACCAGGAGATACAGCAGTAAACAAGCCAAGTAAGGAGCCTGTTTTTACAGAGTTCACATCCTGTATGGATAATAAATATCATACTTTTAAAAACTCAGAGTGATATGAGCCATGAAGAGACTTAAAAGAGGGTGACATTTTCACCATTTGGCAACCACTTTGGGAATAATTGTTTCAAACAAGAAACATCACTGGATATAAAAACTAACAAGCAAAACTATGATGACAAAACTATGAAGATCCTGCAGCCTCAAAGTCTCTCTCCACAAGACCCTTAGTAATTATAAGAGATAAACAGTAATTTGACAGTAGAGAAGTCTGGCAGACACCACCTTAATCAAGTAAATGAACGCGCGTCCCTGATAGGATGCATGGAGACGAGATCAACATCGCCTCCCTGGTATCCCTGCCAAGAAACCACAGTCTGAACCTAACCACGAGAATACATCAGACAAACCCAAACTGAAGAGCATGTGACAAAATAACTGGCCTGGACCCTTACAAAGTGTCAAGGTTACAGGAGATAAAAGAAGACTGAGGAACTGTCCCAGACTACAGGAGCCCAGGGAAGCATGATCCCAAATCAAATCCTGGACCAAAAAAATTACTTAGCTATGAATAATATTGATAGCAATTTGGCAAAATTTGAATAGTCTGTAGATTAGATAATCAGATTGTACCAATGTTAATTGCCTGGTTTACAATTGCCAAAAATCATCATTTTCTTATGTATGAGAATGTCTTTGTCTTTAGGAAACACACACTGGAGTATTAGGGATAGATGGGCAGCATTACATCTGCATTTTATTCAAACAATTCAGAAAAAAATTGTGTGTGCATATATAGATGTATATATATGTATGTATGTATAGTGTAGAGAGAGAGAATGCCCTCTGGAGAGATGACACTTAGGTTGAGATATAAATGACAAGAAGGAACTAGCCAAGGAAGACCCTATCAATGGGCATTTCAGGCAGAAGGAACAGCTAGTGCAAAGGCCCTGAGGCAGGAAGGCACGTGGTGGGTTGAAGGAGCAGAAAGAAGTCCAGTGTGGCTGAAGCTGAGTGGGCAAAGGGGCAAGTGTTATGACATTCAAGCAGAGGGGAATTTTGCCTTTTTTCTAAGAATAATGAGAGGCACTAATGAGCTTTAAACAGGAAGATAGCAAGGTCCACTGTGCACATTGAAAGCTCACATTGGCTGCAGTGTGAAAAATAGAACAGAGGCTGGGGCAGAAATGGGCGTGCAGAGGCCAGTTAGAGGTGGCAACAGATGTTCAAGTGGCGATGACGGGCTTGGAGTGAGGGTATGAGGGAGATGGAGAAAAGTGGATGGGTTTGGGATGTTTAGGAGACAAAAAATCAAACACAGCTTGGCAGTGATGTGGACGTGCCCTCTTGTTCTCTTCTTTCGAGCTTTGGATCAGTTAATGGAACTGAACCTAAGATTTAAAGGGGAACTATTAAAATAGCCCTACCCCATCCTTGCTATAGGGCTGTGGTTGTTTTTACTTGTTTCTTATTCCCACACTCCTTTTTGGACAGTGCCACAAAGTACAGAATCAGAGATGGAGAAAGTAATACTGTGGAACGAGGCCTTCGGAGTATGGAAATTGTACTTAGATGTAAAGGGGTTGTTCTCCTCCTGAGACACAGGCCACGTCTCTGAGGTTATTACAGTGCTTCTAACATCCGCACACAAAGCAGGAAAATGACATGTGCAGGAGGGGGACAAGGTGGGGGGATGGGGTGGGTGTGCAGATCCCCATCCAAAGGCACACTGCAGCCTCACCACAAATCCTCCCAAGAGAGCAGCTGTCTGTGCTAGCTGGTAGATTGCCTGCCCCTCTTTCTTGAGAAAGCACAGCAGATGCTTTCTATATAATGTCCAATTACTCCAAGGAATGTCACCGTTTTTATGATTAATCAGTTGCGTACACTCAGAGACATATGTGAGGTGGTATTCAAGGACAACAAAAGACCCTGCAGAGAGGAGATAAATTGAATCCAACCCCTGCAGCCAATAATTAGAGAAACAGATTAACTGTACATATTACATAAATATCTCTTAATGTAAATTATTGCCAAAATAAGAACTATTTCAATCTAAATTCACTGTAAACGCTATTTTTAAAAACTACAGGTTATGGAAATGATGGGGAAAGTTGTAAATAACAGATATCCATTTTCAGAACTCAAATAATAATGAGCTAGTAAGTAAGCCTGTACTTGTGATTATCACCTGTAAAATAGCACCCAATAAATAAAATAGCTTTTGCACTTAAAAAGGATTCTTCCAAGAGGGAACCGAACCAAGCAGGAGTATTCCAACTCGCTTTGTAAGGCCCAACGCAACTGTCAACCCCTTTGTGAGGTTTTCTCTGATCTTTGGGGCAGAATTAATAGGCCTCTCCTCTGAGCTCTTAGGGCACTCATCAGTGGGTGGTGGAATTATTTATCACGGTAAATCTCTCAGATGATGCTCTTTGATTACAGTACGTAGCATACTACTCAACTTCTTCTCTCTGGAGCTTTGAAGGAGATGCAAATATTAAAAGCATCAGCAGTGGTAGAGCTTGCAGCTGCTAATACATATGGAACAGTTCGTGGAGCCAGGTGCTAACTCCAGGCATTAACTACTTTAGTCCTCACGATAACCTTAATGAAGTAGGTACCACCAAGATGAGGAAACAGAGCAGGAGAGATAAATAGACATGCCCAATGTCACACCACTAGTAACTGAGGACAGTCAAAGTTCTAACTCAAGCAGTCTGACTCTGCCACCTCCCAGATGGGGCAGAGGGGAAAACACTGACCCAGGAAGCAAAATACTTGGAGTCTTTATTTGCCAGTTTGTTAGCTGTGTAGCCCTAAGATACTCACTGAGCCCACTGGCCTCTGGGATTTCCCTGTCTCCAAGAATTCAGGTCTCACCCACACTCACCGGCAAGACAGCAACAGCCCCCTGCCTGGGCTTCCCACACTGACCCACAGCCTGGGGCTGCCAGATTAGCATCTGAGCCAAATGTTTTTGATAGGACAAATGTTTTTGGATGGATTTACTTAAGCATCATTGGTCTCCTAATGCCTTTACTCATCTCGCAGATTTTGAAGATCAAATTGGGCTAAGTGCTGGGAGACGGCAAAGATTTAGCAAATGTTCCCTGCACTCCAGAAGCTAAGAGCCCAATAGTGGCTTCAAACAAGAATGCTGAATCTCAAGATTGCAATCCAGAGCTGTATGATAAGTGCTCTCCCATCATGCCATGTGCTCATCCATCATGCCACATGCTCATCCTCCTCCTTTCCCATCATGCCACAGCACAGTCACTTAGGCAACAGAAACCCATCCTGTCTTCTGCTACGTTACCCTTTTCCTTCTATCTTCTACACACATTTTGCATTAAAGGGACAGTATCTCTTTATGGGTCAGTGGCTTGGGAACCACTTACAATCTCAGACTGACCTTTCTGAAACATTACTCAGTGATAAACAAATTGTTTTCTTTGTACTCAGTGGAATTAACATTTGAAATTCATTTTATTTTGGTACAGTAGGTCAATTACCAAAATGGTACAAGGGCATTTGCTACTTTCAGCTGCCACCTTTGGATATGAAGCTTGTGTGAAATGCACCTTCTTGGAAATCTGTAATGGCATAAAATGTTAATGGCTTTTGAAAAACCTCATGTTATTGCTGATAGAAAAAACAGGTGTTCTGTCATTCCTGATTGGTTGCCTGCACCCAGCAGCAAGGAAAGAGCTTGTGTTCGTGGCAGGGTTTGGAGAATGGCAAAACCTGCATATGTTTTTCTCCTGGGGACACCATGCCATCACTTGTGAAGAAAATTCCTGTTCTCAAGTTTGGTGACATGATTGCCTTATCCTCTGGGTCCTGCCCTCCTCCTCACCTCAAATCTCTAGAGGTAAGATTAGAAATGTCACATATGCAAACACTGATAAAAAGGAAACCTTTTTTGGAATCTGTTCTGTGTCTCTCTATGATCTTTGACGTTATTATTCATCAGGGTAAGCTGAGTTATGCTGCAGTAACTAGACTCCTTCCCCCTGGTCTTGTGTGGCCCCTCTGACCATAAAACAAGGAGAACCAAAAGGAAAAGAGATCTTTATGGCTTCGTCTGCTACCACAACAGGCTCCTCAGTGCAGGTCCATTTTATCTGGATCCAAAACAGAGCACTTCCTATCTGGGAACCGCAGTTTGCTATTTGGCTCCCCCGGTGACTAGAATGTGTGACCACAGAGGTGATCTTTAAAGACCTGCCACTGACTAGGTCTCCTGAGCCACTCTGCAGCATCCACTGCCTCTCAGAAGATGAAAGTCTTTGTCTTTCCGCTCCTTTAAATGTTGGCTAGAAAAAAGCATTGTTTCTACGATGTATTTTGAGTATATTACTTTAAACATGGCAGCTACATGTAAAAGGGATTTTGGGGAGTTGTAGAGAGGTAAGTTCCAAATTCCATTAGAGAACATTAGAGAAAATGAAATTAGCTTAGGAGTGCAAACACACTTCAAGCCATTAAATAATTTAAAAGGCACTTAGTGTAGCATGGAGCCATATGAGTATGGGCACTTAAACTGCTTGAGTTGTACTGAACTAAATGTTTGGCAGGATTCAAGTTGGAGGCCGATGCTAACAACCTAGAATTCTATAGGAAGTACTCGCTTGTGAAGGACAGCTGGGACAAATGTTTAATAAGGGCGACTTCCTGGTCACTAATGCCAGGGGAAGTTATGTGTGTAGCAGTCACTGCTAGCTAGGCAATATATACCTCCCCTCCTTCCTCCCTAACAGAACCTCAATTTCATCCAGGGAACAATATGCTCAACTAAAAATCTGCATTTCTCAGCCTTCCCTGAAGCTAGAAGCAAACATTTGACACAGTCTTGGTCAATAATGTGTAAGCTGAAATCTGCTGGGAATTTCTGAGACAGTCTAATTTCCTGATGGAAATAATATCCCTTCTCTCTCACCACTTTCTTCTATTTCTCCCATGTCTGAAGGTAGTTAGGAGGCTGGAAATGGAGTAATTGGTTTGGTTTGCAAACTTTCAAGAGAAAGAACACTACCTGCTAAGCATGACAGAGCAGAGACAGGAGCCTGGCGTGTTGGTGCCGTCAGTAGCTGCTGCACTAGCCCTGGATTTCAGATCTCTGGGCTTTCTAAGGAAGGGAAATAAACACCTATTTGGTCAAGCCACTGTGGCTGGGTTTCTGCTTCATGCAGCTGGAGGCGATCTTTCACCAGTATAGAGGGCTACACAGACAAAAGATTTCCCTGTCCAGTAAGTTGTAGAATCAGTAGGGTAAACACAGGTCCTTGTTACATGACCTTTCTGAGCCTTTTATATCCTAGATGCCTGATGATGCTCTGAGAGGAGGGTAGAGATCCAGTGTCTCCCAAATTCTACTGACCATGGAAATTTTATTTCACGTTACATCTCTTGGGAATAGTGTTTCAAAAAATATGGTTTGGGAAGCAGCGCTCTAGGAGTGTGTGTGCATACTTGCATTCTCTCTCTCTCTTTCTCTCTCTCTCTTTTTCTCCCTCTCCTGCTACCCCTCTCCCTCCACTACACCCCAGACCAAGGAAACAACATGTTTTCTGGACACACAAACATAAATTTTGAGTGAAAGTTGATGAAACATAAAACCATTGTAACTTTGCATAATGTATTGAATAGTGTCTTTTCAAAATTCATGTCCACCTGAAACCTGTGACTGTGTCCTTATTTGGAAATAGGGTCTTTGCAGACATGATCAGGATAAGATGAAGTCACAGTGGATTGGGGTGGTCCCTAAATCCAACGACCAGCATCCTTATAAGGAGGAGGAGATTTGTGCATACAAAGTCACGGAGGAGAGACACAGACCATGTGGTGATGGAGGCAGAGTAGAGGGATGTAGCTGCAAGCCAAGAACTGCAGGCAACCACCTGAAGGAAGGAAGAGACAAGAAAGGATTCTCCCCGAGAGCTGGCATGGCCTTGCCAACTCCTTGATTTCAGACCTCTAGCCTTCAGAACTATAGGAGAATTAATTTCTGTTGTTTTAAGCCATCCCGTTTGTAGTACTTTGTTAAGGCAGCCCTAGGAAACTAATACTTTGTAAAATTGTGATAAAGTCTAAATCATTGTAATTTTTCCTGTGTCCAGGGATGAGAATTAAGGGCCAGCGTTAAGGCCTGGCCATCCAGAGAGCCTGCTCCCACATCCCCCTCCCCACACCCAGTTCCTCCACCATATTTTAGAGTCTTATAAAGAATTTAAATTCTTCCTGTCACTTTTCCTTGAAACCAAAGAGCATCTTGGAAACTATGACATTAAAAAAAGGGGAAAGTTGATGTTCAGGCCGGGCACGGTGGCTCATGCCTGGAATCCTAGCTCTCTGGGAGGCCAAGGCGGGTGGATTGTTTGAGCTCAGGAGTTCGAGACCAGCCCGAGCAAGAGCGAGACCCCGTCTCTACTAAAAATAGAAAGAAATTATCTGGCCAACTAAAAATATATATAGAAAAAATTAGCCGGGCATGGTGGCGCATGCCTGTAGTCCCAGCTACTTGGGAGGCTGAGGCAGTAGGATCGCTTAAGCCCAGGAGTTTGAGGTTGCTGT